>CAUYRH010079873.1:0-21570 GCA_963574655.1 Perodicticus potto | reverse complement strand
AATTAGGTTACAATGTTTGTATTTTTTAGGTAGAGTCCCTCTTATAATTGTATAAGAGGTGTGCCATACCCCCTAATATTGTGCCCTTTAAGTGGGAGCACACCTTTCCCCTTCCTTCCTTCCCTCTTCCTGCTCCCTCCTGCCCCCGCCCCCCACCTTGAATAGATTTGCATTTTTCTCTTATGTGGGTATGTATTGGATTGTCTACTGCCTTCATATTAGTATTGAGTACATTGGATATTTGCTTTTCCATTCTTGTGATACTTTACTAAGAAGAATATGTTTCAATTCCATCCAAGTTAATACAAAAGATATAAAGTCTACATTTTTTTTAATGGCTGAATAGTAAAAGGAATGGAGGGCTTCACTCAAAAGCTACTTTTCTGTTTTTAGTAGAGACAGTATCCCTTGCTCAGGCTGATCTATAACTCCTGAGCTCAAGCAATCCATCTGCCTCCGCTCCCAGAGTGCTAGGATTACAGGCATGAGCCACTCCCCTGGGCTGACAAAATTTTTTTTAAGGCCTTACAATTCATACAGACTCCATTGTAAAATCTAGTTATGTAGCAGTATATTTTATTCTATTTTATTTGTTTATTTATTTTTTGAGACAGAGTCTTACTATGCTGCCCTCAGTAGAGTGCCATGGTGTCACAGCTCACAGTAACCTCAAACTCTTGTGTTTAAGCAGTTCTCTTGCCTCAGCCTCCCAAGTAGCTGGGACCACAGGTACCTGCCACAATGCAGGTGCATAAACTTTCCCAAAGTCCTGCAACAAAGCCAAGTTCACATGAACTTGGCCACTGTGGCTATTTTTTTGTTGTAGTTGCCATTATTGTTTAGCAGGCCTGGGCTGGGTTCGAATCCACCAATCCTGGTGTATGTGGCCGAGGCCCTAACCACTGAGCTGTGGGCACTGAGCCAACATGGTAGAATTTTTTTTTTTTTTGAGACAGAGCCTCAAGCTGTCACCCTGGGTAGAGTGCCGTGGCATCACAGCTCACAGCAACCTCCAATTCCTGGGCTCAAGCGAGTCTCTTGCCTCCGCCTCCCAAGTAGCTGGGACTACAGGCGCCCACCACAATGCCCGACCATTTTTTGGTTGCAGCCATCATTGTTGTTTGGCGGGCCCAGGCTGGATTCGAACCTGCCAGCTCAGGTGTACGTGGCTGGTGCCTTAGCCCGTTGAGCCACAGGCACCGAGCCTACATATCTTAATTAACTTTTTTCCAAGGCTATTTTCAGAAATTAATGGCAATTAACTTTCCACTTTAAAGTTGTTATTTCTTCCTTCCATAACAACAATTCCAAAAACTAGCCCTTTTTCACAGAAGCAGAATTACATTCAGATGGCACCATATTTGCGAATACTTTTGGTCTTTGTTCATCAGATACACAGATATGTACTAAGCAATCTGGCCAAAACTGGCACAGGCTGTTATTAACACTTCTACTCATTCTTCTTAAACCAATCAGGAGTCATGTACTATAATCCCACCATTTTAATCCCTTGCTATTTTCATTTAACATTAGAATTCAGGCATGACTGTGTTTCATTTTTTAAAAAGCTGCATTTAGTACCTTAAATCTCAAGTATGTGGCTTCTAAACATTTTAAAATATATGTAATCTTTATTATGTTTTACTGAAGATATAATATCTGAAATTTTGCTAGAGTCTGTGGTGTAAAATGCTTAGATTTATCATTAAGTCTTCCCAGACGGTTCTAAACCAGAGTTCCTAAACAGTACTCTTAGCGTGGATTCCGTCAGAAAAATCAGCCAAAACAATTAATCTGTAAAGACTAACTTTGGAGTGTGTAGTTGTTGCATTCAAAAAACAGTATATATGCAATTATTGGAAAGATTTTTTTTTTTAATAATGTAAATAAATACTGTAGGCAATTAGTTTCTGTACCCTGCTGGGAGGGCTCTCAAAATCCAGCTGGGTTCGCTAAACCTCAAATGTGCTGACTGCAGCGTGGCTATAATAGATTTATAAGATGAATTAACTTATAAACCAAGTACTTTCATTGAATTACTAAACCAAGAAGTAAAGTATTTGTGTTTTAATTACGCAGATCATAAAGATGGCAACATAGTTATGGTACTAATCGAGTGATGGCCTTTAACAATATTTGTTCACTATCACTAAAATAAAAAGCATGAGGTTTCATTGCTGAAAATAAATCTGTATGTAATGATGCTTTTCTTCACCCGTTCTCAGAAGTTGCTGTTATGCCACCTTTGCTCCTGCTGAGATGTTAATGCCAGTTCATAAACCTCATAGCAACATAGTAATTAACACCTTCCTCCTACGGGGCCAGGTCAAAGGCATATGGATTTGGACTTCCCACAGTGGAGATACACGTGAAAGCTTTACACAACAAACAAAACTTAGAGAGTGTGTTTTATTCGTCTGTACGTTTCAACTGTGTTTTTTGACATACAGCGACAGTGCATGACTTCATCTAATAAGAATTCTTATGATGATGGAGAGTAACAAAAAGTTATAAATTGATATTGATAGGTACACTGTTCTTAACATTGTAAGGAACAGTGTTTGTCAAAATCTACTTATGAGTGAAGTTTTCCAACTGGGAGAAATTTTTAAGACTTCCCTAAGATTATTTACATTCAATATAGAAATACTAGGAGATAACTTTGCTAATAATCCTCGTTAAGCTTTTAGAGTTTACCATGATAACTGATATAAAATAAGACAGGTATGGTTAAGCTGACGGCATCGGGCAGGTTAGGGTCATATGGTCTTATACAAAAGATTAGACAAGAAATACAAAAAGAAGGCAGAGTCTAGAATCCAGGCTAGGAGAGGGAAAAAAGAGATGGCTCTGGTGGATCTGGTCAGGTAAACATAGTAAAGATGTAAATAAATCAACAAAAAGAAGAGAATAATCAGGCAATAGAGGAAGCTTCCTCTAGCACTGGCCCCAGGGATGTTGCTTCTGGCCTACTATCATGTTCTGATCAGAAGTGGGCAGTTTCTGGGTGGCACCTGTTGTTCAAAGGAGTAGGACACTGGCCCCATATGCTGGAGGTGGCGGGTTCAAATCCAGCCCCAGCCAAAAAATGCAAAAGAAAAAGAAGTGGGCAGTTCTACCCACAACGTATGGGTAAGGCCCTTCAGATCCTTAGGGGAATTCTGCTTCTGGAAGGAAGAGATTTTCTCAAGAGTTCCATGCTTCCAACCAGAAGAGGGTTCACTCTTGAGGATTTACTAGGATGGACGTCTGGACAGAGAGAAAGCTTTCATCTTTAAGGAGTCATATATCTTTGCATTGGTTCTCGACCATCCTAATGCCACGACCCTTCAATACAGTTCCTCATGTCGTGGTGACCCCCAACCACAAAATTATTGTTATTTTCGTTGCTACTTCATAACTGAAATCTGTGTTTTCCGATGGTCTTAGGCGACCCCTGTGAAAGGGTCGTTCGACCTCCAAAGGGGTCACGACCCACAGGTTGAGAACTGCTGGTCTAGAGATTCCTAGAACGAAGAATCAAGCTTTAGAACAGCTGTCTCAAGGCTATGTGAAAATTAAACCACCTCTGGCCCTACTGGATATGGAGATCCCTTTGACGTACTTTTCCAGTGTACTTTCCAGTGTACAGACACCAAAGGTGGAAACAATTTAGGGAGAAGGGAGGCTATGCCGAAATGGTTGGAGGAAGTCATCCATGACTCCCTCAAGTCATCCACCCTACTTGAGAGAGTCAAATTATAAAATACAAGCCTTGGGCATATTAGATGAAATCTGCAAGGCAGTGGTGAGTGAGCCCTGCTGTGATCCACAGGGTCAGCTGGTTGAGTGACATTAGGGTAGATGTTAATCTCCCCCATCTGGAAATTGGAGACTCCGCTAACCACCAGAGTTAACCTTTACGCTGTGCTCGCCTGGTATTCTAAAGAAGCAGGGTCGGGTTACCTTAGTCCAGGCACAGGTTGTTGCTTTAATCTTCCATAACAGAGTCAGATGAAAGTCTGGTGTGAGGAAACTGACAGCACATTTAACTCACAGCAGGCTAGACTAGGTTAAAGCAGGAGAATTACATTTTCTAATTTCTTAAGGTCAGAAGGAGAAAACAGTGATGTTATTGACACCTTGACAATCAACACGATTAGAAAATTTGATTTTCCCTCTAAATCTTGCCAATGTAGGAGCACGGATACCAAAAGGTCAAAACAGGATTTCCAAAATCAAAATCCAGACTAAGGGCCTAAACCAGAGCAAATGAGAACAAAATTATAGTCTAGCCTATGTTACATGCTCCAGAACATCATGGAGACTGCCCGAGCAAGAACAAATTAATAATCAATGGCCATGCGGTTGCATTAATATAAAATGAGAGACTCTCCAATAGCAAGTGAGTGCATCTGGACTTGATCCTCATTATTCTAGTTCAAGAGTTATTAACCAAGGGTGCAAGAATCCAGAAAACACAGAAGGGCTTCAAGCAGTCCATGAACTCCCTGAATTATACAGAGAATGTTGTGCATCTGTTTATTTTGGGAAGGGTACACTTTGTTCAGATTGTCAAAGGAATTCAAGACTCCTTAAGGTTGAGTCTGGGAAATGCAGTTGGGATGGGCTTGGAAGCTGCCAGAAATGCAGGCAGAAACTCAGGAGACAGGTCAGAATTAGAAACAGTTCCGCAGCAAATGAGGAGGCGGCTGAAACATTAGTCAGAAGTGAGATTGCTGGGGGAGATTTAAAAGAGAACAAGACAGGGAACAGGAAGGCAAGTTTAACAATGAAATGGTGCACAGAGGAGAGGAAGCTGGCAAAGCTGGGGGGATGGTCTGATAGTTAGGAGAAGAATCAGGAGAGAGAGGTGTTTAGGCAGCCAAAGAATGAAGAGTTTTGAGGAGGAAGGGGCAACCAGCAGTGAGGAAGGCCACACAGAGAATAAGTGAAAGAGCCCTCAAAAGGTGTCTGTAGGATTTAGGAGCTGGGAGGTCAATGCCAAATTCTACAAGGACCATTTTGGCAGAATGATGGAAACAGAAGTCACACAGGTTAAGCCATGGAAATGAGAAGAGGTGGGGCTGTTTAAAACCTACTGGTCTGTCAAAGAGGTTGACTGAAAAGAAAAGGAGAAAAAGAGGACCCTGGGGCAAGGGCAAGAGAAGAAGAAAGAAATTTCCATAAATCACCCCTGGTCAACAAACAATTACGGGCCTCTCAGAATGCTCCAAACTTCTATTAACCTCCTCCTACAAGACCAGTGGGATGTGGAGAGGACAGAACTTTGGTGTCGCAACATTGTATCAGAGGACAGTCTCATCATCATCCAAAACTGGGCTACAGGATTCCATTGCCACCTTAGTTGATGGGGAGAAGGGGTGGAAGGCACCTGTAAGCCTTGACTTTCATCAAAGCCAGGCCTAGACAGAGCACTCTGGATTCTGTGGTGAACACTGACAGCTGACTTTAGGAAAGACTGCAAAATAGGGATGAAAGACAGAGAGCAGAGATGGTTTGAATATCAAAAGTATTCCTGGGGGAAAGATGAAATGAAATTAAAACACTAGTCAAGAATATAATAGAAAAATACACTTTCCTGAGTTACGCAAAAGTCTGGAGATCGAAGGGCTTCACCATGTTGCAGTGAGAGTGGAGGGGGAACTCAGACACATTTTGGCAAAATTTTTGAACTCACGAGATAAAAAAAACTACCCCAATATAAGGGGAGACAACCACCCAACCACCACCCATACAAAACAATTGAAAACAGGCTGGCCTCAGACTTGGACTCTACACAAGCAAGATTCATAGATATTTAAGGAAAAAATATTTTGACACAATCATGTATGTTTGAAGGCAATAAACTTATTCAGAAGTAAGACAAGATCTCAAAAACACACCATTCTTGATTATTCCTGAAAAAAAACTATTTTCACTGAAAAAATATACTTTTGTTAATTTGAGAAATGAATCTAAAATAAAATTTTAAGAATAGATAAGCTTGGGAAGGGGAGAGCAGAGAGAGAAAGAATGAGGGAAGGGTGGGGAAAGGAAGAGCAGAGAGAGGGAAGGAGCGAGGGGGGTGGGGTCTTGGTGCCTGCCACACCTTTTGGGGGCAAAACACGATTGTAAGAGGGACTTTACCCAACAAATGCAATCAGTGTAACATGGTTTCTTGTACCTTCAATGAATCCCCAACAATAAAAAAAAAAGAATAGATAAGCTTTATTATGAGAAATTAACGATGTACACTGAAACAGATTCAATGTGTATGTAATTCTAAATAGCAAATGTGGATAAAATTGAATGCAATGGCAAAGTGATTCCTATAAAAGAGAGGTTTATAGATTTGAGAGGTTAAATTTACAAACATCAGAAAGAGTTGTAGAAGCAAAATTACTAAGTATCTTAAATAACTAGAGCGACTTTATCTTCAAAATATTTGAAGAATTTTTTAAATCTATAAGAGGTAAAGAAAACAGCATAAGAAATAAGAGAGCAGAAAGCTTAAAACATGACGTCAGAAAAAAGCCAAATGCAGGAGTTATAAAAATAAATCTAACGATACTTCTTTGCCTTGCCCTTTGGACCTAGTTAGTGCTAGGGAAGGTTTCCCAGCGCTGCTAATCTGTGGCTACCTCATCATCCCCTGTGTGTGTTGTCCTCGCCCCAACTATACTTCTGAAAGTAGTTCCTTTTTTTGTCTCTATTTATGCCATCTGGAGTTTGCACAACTTTTTTTTCTGCCAAGACCACACTGGATAATACATAACAACCTTAAAATCAATTAGGATTTAAAGCTAAAGAGTGGTAAGTGACATTTTTTTTAAAAAACATAACAATGGATATTAAACAACACTGAATAAAGCAAAGTTGCTTAAAGTAAAATCACAAGGGCAGCACCTGCGGCTCAAAGGAGTAAGGTGCCGGACCCATATGCCGGAGGTGGTGGGTTCATAACCCAGCCCCAGCCAAAAAAAACTGCAAAAAAAAAAAAAAAAAAAAAGGAAAATTACAAGAGAAAATCAACAAAAATAATGTAGGGGGGAGTGTCTAACATATCACTCATATACGGCATATCAAGTAGATAAAAAAGTAAAGACAAGGGTGGCACCTGTGGCTCAAAGGAGTAGAGCACCAGCCCCATATGCCAGAGGTGGCAGGTTTAAAACGAAACCCCAAACAGAAACTGCAATAATAATAATAATAATAATAATTTGGGGGCAGCACCTATGGCTCAAAGGTGGCAGATTCAAACCCGGCCCCAGCCAAAAACTGGAAAAAAAAAAAAAAGTAAAGACAAAAAGAACTGTACAATATAATTTATAAAGTTGGGCTAAAGATAAATATCAAACTCTATATTCTACAGGAAATACATCTTTTTTGGTCAATTCAACATATATTTATTCAGCTCCTTCACTGTTTATCCTTATCTTCTAGAACAGTGCCTTGCATATAGCACACACATAATAAATGGTTATTAAATCATAAGCAGAGTGCACCTTTCTAAGATGTAATAGAACACTTGTATACATTGGTCCTTTACTAGGCTTTAAAGAAAATACAATTCTAGGCTCGAAGTAAAATTTGCATTTAAAAAACTAGAAATCAAAAATGTTAGCATTTAAAATGAAAGATTTTGAGCTCTAGGTCCTAAGAAAAAGGGTCTGAGGTTCACTGTAGATTGTTCCCTTGAAGGGTTGGCCAAATATGCCAATGTGGTTAAGAGAAAGACTAAAATTAATAAGACTGAAATTGAAAATAATCATAAAATAACTTCTCTTTATGTTATATAAAGTGATGGTGCATATTTTTGAAGTGCTTTTCATAATACTTATGAAACACACTTCAAGGAGGGTATCATAAAAAAGAGAAAGTCCCCAAGAGGCAAGAGAATGATCGCGGGATAGCCTGAGAACACGGTGTGTAGGGAGAGACTAAACAAGATGTGGATTTTTCAGTCTGGAAAAGTGACAGCTGAAGGGAACACTGTACAGTCACAAATGACACAAATGAAGTACAGGCAGATTTAGTCATTTGATTCTAAAATAAAGACGGAGGAGACACGACTTGAAATTCAAATGTGGTTATTTTAGAACTAGCATAAGGAAGTATAATCAGAAAACGTCAGTGCCAGAAAGGACTTAAAGACTGTCTGCTTGACTTCCTTTGTGGTACATAAAAAGAGTGGATTTCAACAGACTGATGCTAGGAAAATTGGATGTCTACATGAAAAAGAATGAAGCTGGATGATTATTTTATACCATATACAAAAATTAACTCAAAATGGATCAAGACCTAACGTAAGAGCTGAAACTATGAAACTCTTAGACGAAAACATAGGGGAAAATCTTTATGACACTGGATGTGATAATGAGTTCTCAGATACGACATCAAAAGCTTAGGCAACAAAAGAAAGTAATAGATACATTGGACCATATCAAAGTTGAAACCTTTCGTGCATCAAGGGACACAATCAACAGAGTGAAAAGACAGCCCATGGAATGAAAGAAAGTATTTTCAAATCACATATTTTGATAAGGGGTTAATATCCAGAATATACAAAGAATCCTACAACTCAACATCACAAAAACAATTTGATTAAAAATGGGTAAAGGACTTAAATAAACATCTCCAAAACAAGATATACGAGTGGCCAATAAGAACATGAAAAAGATGCTCAACATCACTAATCATTAGGGAAATGCAAATCCAGACAAGAGTGAAACACTACCTCACATCCATTAGGATGGCTACTATAAAAAAATGAAAACTAAAAATAGCATATTTACACCTGTTGGGTACAGTGCCCACTATCCAGGTGAAGGGAACACTTATAATTTTGACTCAATCTGTATGAATACAAAGAATGTAAACAAAACATATGTGCCCCTTACTAATATGAAATTTAAAAAATAAAAACTAAGAAAAAAAAATCCAGAAAATAACAAGTGTCAGATAGGATATGGAGAAATTACAACTCTGTGCTCTGTTGGTAGGAATGTAAAATGGTGCAGCTGCTGTGGAAAACAATATGGCAGCTCCCTAAAACTTTAAAAAGACTATTACCATATGGTTCAGCAATTCTAGGCACATGTCCAAGAGAGCTGATAGCAGAGACTCTAGCAGGTGTTTGTACATCTATGTTCATAGCAGCATTATTCACAATAGCCAAAAGGACAGAGCAACCCAACTGTCCATCAGTGGTTGAATGGATAAACAAAATGTGGTACAGACACACATACAGGATATTTTTCAGCCTTAAAAAGTGAGAAAATTCTAACACATGCTACAAGTGGATGAATCTTGAAGACGTCATGCTAACTGCTACAGTCACAAAAGGACATGTACCGTATGATTTTATGCATATGAGCTATCTAGAATAATCAAATTTTTAGAAATAGAAAGTAGAATCATGGTTGCCAAGAGCCGGGGGGAGGAGAGAAGTGGGAAGTTACTGTTTAACAAGTATAAAGTTTTAGTTTTGCTGTACAAAAAGAGTTCCGTGGAAGGATGGAGGACAGGAGTACAAAAATGTGAATGTATTTAATGCCACTGTACAGTTATAAATCGTTAAGATGGCCATAAATTTTACATTATGTATATTTTACCATGATTTTGTTTTTACGGAACTCATTTCCTTTTCTTCAACCACAACCTGCTTTTCTCTTCTTCTTGAATTTCCCATTTCTGAGAGTGGTTCCATTTTACTCCTAGTTGTCCAAACCAGAAACCTAGTTTCACCCTCGACATTATCCACTTCCGCCCATAACCCATGCAGATTTAACAATCCTCACAGACCCTCACAGTGTGGCCAGTGCTGTGTTGGCGGTTCTCCTTGCAAAAGGCCTCGAGTCCACCATGACCACACATCTCTGCTTCAGACACCTTCATGTCTCACCCAGATTAACACAGCACCCCCTTCCTGGTCTTCTGTGTCTGGTCCTACAAGCTTCAAACCTCTTCTCCACTTTGTTGCAAAAGTGCTCTTTCTTTAAAAAGTCAAAATCTGTAATGTTCCTCCCTTCTCTAAGCCACTCAATGGCTCTTTGTTCCCAGTAAAATCCAAAGTCCTTCACTTGGCCTATAACCCCCTGCAGCACTTGGCCCCTCACTGCCTCGACAGCCTGAACTCTTGGGTTTCCACATCCTACAAACCAGCCATTCTGAAAACTTTCAGTTCTGGAAATGACCAAGTTCTGTCTCTCCCTTGACCTTTACGCACTGTTCTTTCTTAGAGAATTTCTGGGCCTCCTCGATCCCACCCGGACCTCCTTTGCCTAGCCACTTTCTACTCTTTATTCCAAGTCCCAGCATATAGGAAGACTTCTCAGATCCAAGTGAGCGCGGGGCAGCCTTCCTGGGGGAATCCTGTGTTTCTCTCATTCAATTCTTTAAACACTGCAGTGTGCTGGTCTGTTTACTTGCCTGTTCTGGGTTGGAGTCTAATAAGTCATTAATAAATGAATAAACAAATAGGTCTGGACAGGCTCTAGTTCATTCATAGTCACATAACTGGGCACGACAGTGCCAGGTGTGGAACTAACACAAGGACTCCACCACCAGGACTTTGGCTGGTGCACCTGCCATCACCATGGCAATGAGGGGTGACATCACAGGAGCTCAGACCAAAAACGGCTGAAACAGACTCAGAAGGACCTGGCCATGCTGACACACATAAAGATTCTCCAAAGAAAAGCTGAGATACGCCAAAACTACGGGCTTGATGTTGCCCATATCTTCCTGTTACACCTCTCCTTGGGTCTCCTTTAGCTAAAGAAGGGCTGGAATAGAAAGAAAACACAACTGACCAGCTATAGGAATGTCTAAATTTCATTTGACAGAATACTAAATAAACCAACTTTTGCCAATATTAAAAACTTTCATTTCACAACCTGTCTTTACATTGGACATTTATACTGTGACTGCAGAGGCCCCTCTGTGCCTACTACAGGTGGGATAGTCAAGTTCTGCTGAACGATTTAAAGCTTTGCCTTGGAGAAATCCAGTAGGGGCTGGGAAGGAAGTATATCCCATATTCATAGGCATACATACAGATGTGAGTACACACACATCGAATATCAATCACTTAAAATAGTTAACACTGTCATCATTTATAAGAGTAGTGATGTGGAAGGGGAAAAATAAAATCACATCTTTTATTAAATAAAAGACTCCAAATATACATAAATTAAAACTATAATTTCATCTTCAGTGTTCATGATATAATTAATCTCTCATATTTTACAGATTTATGTCAACATAGCTTGTCACTGAAGTGGAAATTGCATTATGTATATAGTATGAGCATATTACTTTTCAGAGCTATAAAACAAGGCTCTGGCTGAAACTTGAAAATGACTTTATAGGTATCATTGTGAATGTGAATTTCTTCAAACAATACCTTCAGGCTCAGAAACAATGCATACATTCTCTATAACCCACAAATTCAAGAGAAATAAAGGCTAAAAACTTAATTTAAGAATATATTTTTTAAGAAAAAGACTATAATTAAATCATACGAAAGTTTATTATAACCCTGACAAAGCAATTTCCACATTGACTCATTGGAAGTGAGATGGTTTGGCCCTCAGAAGTACAGAGCAATTCTTAAATAGTTATTTAAAGCAAATACTCCAGCATTTATTGCACCGGTCAAAATTAAGAATACAAGAGGAAATACGTGTACTTAGTTTATGTAAAATGAGATGTACCATCATAAGCTGCTTTAGTAATTGCCTTTGCTGCATTCTTCTGTGCATCAGGAATTGTAGAGTTTTCTGCAAATGACAGGAGCTTTTTAAGATTCCCTGTCTGCTGGATCATCGCCATAGTATCCAAATCTTCAAGGCAATTAGCAATCACTGAAAGAGCTTCTACGTGCAGGTCATTCAATTCCTAATAAAAGTCAATACGACTTTAGAAAGCTATACTAAAAGAAATTTATACTTCCCAAATTTTACTACAAGAGGGACACAATGTAATTAATTTTGCTGTGACAGAGGCCTCACAGTTTTGTTTATCAAAGTAATATCACTCTTCCTAACCATTTGTGTCACCTTTTCTCATTTCCCTTACTCCAAAATGTTTTCTGGGACACCATGGCTCAGTGTCTGTAGCTCGGCGGCTAGGGCGCCAGCCACATACTCCAAGGCCAGTGGGTTTGAACCCAGCCCGGACCTGCCAAACAACAATGACAATGACAACCAAAAACAAAATCCAAGTGTTGTGGTGGGCGCCTGTAGTCCCAGCTACTTGGGAATCTGAGGCGAGAGAATCACTTAAGCCCAGGAGTTGGAGGTTGGTGTGAGCTGTGACGCCACTGCACTTTACCGAGGGTGACATGGTGAGACTCTGTCTCAAAAAGTAAATAAATAAATAAACAAAATGTTTTATGGGAAACCAAATAATGCTTGAAAGAAAACTTCCAGTAATGGTAGCCAATGAAGTTTGTTCCTATGAACTTCTACCAAGAGCAATTTTAAAGTCTGCACAAAGCATTTTTTGAAAAGCAGACAGAAGGTGATGAAAATATATTCCTCAAAATTTACAGCTGGGAAGTATTGTGAGTTTGTGGCTTTCTTGCCTGAGCCCAGCAACAGTGGACAACCACAGCCTTACCTAAACAGCCAGGAATTTAAGGGAGAAATTCTGAAAGTGGGAGAAGTACAGAAAGGATGACCCGCTGGAATTCCGCACAGCATTGCTTCCCACCAAAGAACTCCCTTCACCGCCAAAACGTCGTAGCAATGGGCTCACGCTGACAGCATTCACTGGTTCTACTGTTTCCCCACCTTCCTGAAGCAGCCTGCGTGATAGAATGGCCTCGTGAAGACTCAGGTACGGCACCAGCTAGGTAAAAATACTACGTATCTTGCAGCACTGGGGCAAGGTTCTCTGGGAAGCTATCTGTGCTTGGAATTGCTCAGATCTCTGGTTCACCAGACTATATATGTGTGGAGGAGACTCCAGGGACCCTGGTGAAGATAAACAGGCAGGAACTAGAAAGTAATATATCTTGTCCTTGAGAGAAAAAGCTGTACTAGGTAAGTTGTTAATTTACTGCTTTTTAAATAGGGTGCATTCTCCAAGCCAGGCGCAGCTCCGCTGGCAGAAAGCTGAAACCTTAGTAGCCTGAAATGTCAGAGGTCAGAGGCTGAGGCTGACAGAGGAGCCGTAGCTGACCACCAAACCACAGAAGCAGCTCCGGGGACCCCTTTGGGGACTCAGGCTGAAGCCAGCAGCAACCAGAAACTGGAAGAACTGAGCAGATACACCAGCTGCTGCCACATTACAAAAGAAGAAGAATTCACCACTCACTGCCTCCCAGAACAAACTGTTAACAATCCTCAGGAAAACACAACAGAATCCGGAATCACTAGAATTATCTACAGTGCTCATTCCTCACCAAAACTTACCAGACATGCGGAGAAACGGGGAAGTGTGACTCTAACTCAGAAACAAAAGGCAGTCGGTAGAAACCCACTCTGAATAGGGCCAGATGTTGGATTAAGTAGTTAAAGACTTCCAAGCAGCTATTACAAATATGATCACAGAGGAAAGCTCAACAGAGAAATGAAACTTCAAAAATGGAGATTTTGGACTTGAAAAGTACAAAACTAAAAAGAAAAACCCAATCTGGGGTGAGGATAAGAGAAGCACTTTTATTTCACACTCGGTATCTTTTTGTATTCTTTGAATTTCTCCCACTAGAACATATGTAAATGTGTTTTGAGAAAAAATTCTCAATATGTTTCCTAGTTCTGATGAGAGGCAAGTTATTTAACCTCAAATTATTCTCTGGGCCTCATTTTTTTTCTCATTTATAAAACAAGATTGATATTATAATTATGTTGATCATATGTAGAACGAAACGATTCTGATCATTATTTTCATTTTACAGATGAAAATATTATCACATTTTCAAGAAAAACAAAGTTAGTATAATCACATATAATGCCTGCCCACATAACAGATGGTTCCATCCCCTTTCCTGATTAAAAGGTGGGAAATATCAGGCAAAGGAGAGTCCTGTGACATCCTAGACAAACCTAGGTTCATCCCTGTGGTTAAGCACTTCCTACCTATGTGACATAGGGCAAATTAAGTCCCATCTCTCATTTCAGCTTCCATTTTTAAAAACAGGATTAAATATTTGTTATATAGTGCTATTAGAATTGTGTACCACTCATGGAAAAATATGGTATCACATATGGGTTCAACAAGTCAAAGGTAGGTGGGTTTACGTGGCTGGGAATGCACTTGTGACACTACTGTGCTTTTACATTGTACTTCACTTTCCCCAGTCTATTAAGCTCTGAGGTTTGGTTTTATAGGAAAAAAAAAATGTAAAGACTGAATAAGTAGTCTTTACCACGCAGCCGGGCGTGGTATCTCATGCCTGTAATTCTAACGCTTTAGGAGGCCAAGGCAGGTGGACTGCCTGAGCTCACAGGTTCGATACCAGCCTGAGCAAGAGTGAGTCCCCGTCCCTAAAAATGCCAGGCATTGTGGCAGGTGCCTGCAATCCCAGCTACTCGGCAGGCTGAGGCAAGAGGATCATTTGAGCCCAAGAGTTTGAGGTTGCTGTGAGCTATGACACCATAGCACTTTACTGAGGGTGACAAAGTGAGACTCTGTCTCAAAAAAGAAAAGACTGAATAAGTATGAAACTTAATACAAATTTATTACTCCTTCAATCTGTTCTTATCTCCTGAATTTCAAAGAGGTACCAAGAATAGTTTTGTTACTAAATTTAGTTTACTAAATATTAAAGTAAGAACAATAGACCTAAAATCTACTTGATGCATTCAAGATGACGGGTACTTTGGAAGCTATCTGAATCGCTTCAAGTCAATTAAATGGTATTCAATAAATTGTTAGATTAATTTTTGTAACAGGAAATACTCGAAGGCATACATATTCTAAAGTATGTAATCATTCCTAAGGAACTTACTAGCAACTAGTATGGAAATGTAGCTTGAATGTTTATCAAGATGTGTCTAGAAGGTCAATACTCTTCTCCCTTTATCCCAGAAAAAATCATGATAGACCAAGATTAAAAGACTGACTCCCTCTAAATGTTTCAGAAAATCAGAAGGAAGACCATAGGCAACAATTTAAAAATCTTAAATCTTCTTAATCAGAAGATAAAATCAGTTTATAATGCCTCTACAATTAATCTGATTTAATCAGATAAATTAACTTTATGTGGCAATAAGCAAATTAATTCATTATCCTTAGTTTAAATATAATAAACTCTCACTTTCAAAAAACATTCTTTTTTGTTTGTTTGTTTTTACTTTTTTTTTTTTTTGAGACAGAGTCTCACTATGTTGCCCTCAGTAGAGTACTGTGGAGTCACAGCTCACAGCAATCTCAAATTCTTGGGCTTAAGCGATTCTCTTGCCTCAGCCTCCCAAGCAGCTGGGACTACAGGCACCCGCCACAACACCCAGCTATTTATTTTATTGTTGTTGTTGTAGTTGTCATTGTTGTTTGGCAGGCCCTGGGCTGGATTCCAACCCACCAGCCCC
Organism: Perodicticus potto; assembly: GCA_963574655.1. NCBI lineage: Eukaryota > Metazoa > Chordata > Mammalia > Primates > Lorisidae > Perodicticus > Perodicticus potto. Next base: position 6,049 of record CAUYRH010079873.1, on the reverse strand, counting down.
AGTGCATGTGGCCAACACCCTAACTGCTGAGCTACAGGTACCAAGCCTCAAAAAACATTCTGCAATTCACATTTTCTAACAATATTTATGAGACATACATTTCCTCAGAGAGTTGAGTGAATGTTGAAAATACCTTGGCTTCCAGGATCTTCAGAAGGTGGTCCAATCCTTGATTGTCCCTTAGCATGACTCGGGACTCCTTATCAATTGTAATAATACTTAAGGTTTTAAGAGCCAACAACTGAATAACTGGATATTCTGACTTCAAGAGCTCTAATATAGGAGGGATTGCATTTAGTTCTTGAAGTGTAATTCGACACTGAAAATCCTGCCACGAAACACAAATGATCAAATCAGTGATTTTAAGCAAAATACACTCTTATGAACGGAGAAATTCTATTTTCTAACAAAGGAAATACATTATAATTTCCCATCTTTTATAACAGGTTCCCCTCCAAAATAACTCACAAACAAAACTAAGCAGACTCTCAAGAGTCAAAAATATTCATTTTAACACTACAGATGTTGTCAAAACAGGAAACATACCTAATCTACAACTTTGGCAATATCCACTATTTCTTTATTGTATAGCAAATCCCTATTCCTACAAACAGCATTACAATGAAATCTACGCATAATGGAATTCTTTTCACGTGCTGACATACTGTTTCAAATAGTATTTGATAAAATAAAATGATGACACTGATTCCTTATGATCTTCATTCAAATGGATTGTTTATAAGTACCTATCTACATGCAGTGCTGCTGATAGGGTTTATATATGCAAATCTCTAACAGGTTTAGTTCAGATACATGACCCTGATTTAAGACATTTACAAAATCAAAGCATCATTAGTTTAGACAAGTTGTTTTGCATGTGAGTCTATGATGCCATGTGAGGGTGAGGAGGTGGGTGGTCGGGATCAGTAAGCAGTAGAGAAAACAAGCCAAGAAGCCATAAAAACCTCCCAACTCTGACTCTTAAGTCGTGACATCTTTAATCAAACTGTAAACATAAAATAGCATTAAGGCTCGGTGCCTGTGGCTCAGCCGCTAAGGCGCCAGCCACATACACCTGAGCTGGCGGGTTCGAATACAGCCTGGACCCGCCAAACAATAATGACGGCTGCAACCAAAAATAATTCCGGGCGTTGTGGCGGGTGCCTGTAGTCCCAACTACTTGGGAGGCAGAGGCAGGAGAATCGCTTAAGCCCAGGAGTTGGAGGTTGCTATGAGCTGTGATGTCACGGTACTCTACCCAGGGTGACAGCTTGAGGCTCTGTCTCGAAAAATAAATAAATAAATAAAAATAAAAAATAAAATAAAATAAAATAAAATAGCATTAAATGTGGAAAAGGCCACTTACAATGTAGCTTTACCCTGCTCATCCTTCAACTGATCTCTACTATTTAGCTTCCTTTAAACATAAATGTTGTAGGTTGCTTTTTGTTATGGGTCGAACAGTGTTCCCATCACCACAAAATATATGCTGGAGCCCTAATCCAGTGCCTCAGAACATGAGCTTACTGGAAACAAGGTCTTTGCAGATATATGTATTAAGATGAGGTGACTGCCCCAGATTCGTGTGGACCTTTCATGGCGTCCTTAGATGACTGGTACTCTCATAGGAAGAGAGGTGACAGAACAAGAGATTGTCAGGAGGCAGGCACAAGCCAAGGCCAAGGATTGACGGCCACCACCGGAGTCTGGGCAGGGGTGAAGGAAAGATTCTACTCAGTCTCCTTGACATGACACCTTGACTTTGGACTTCTCGCCTCCAGCACTATGACTGTCTATAATTTTAAGCCAATCAGTTTGCAGTACTTTTTTAGAGTAGCCCTAAGAAACTAATATACTGTAATTAGCATTGTGTTTCTGTCATTAAAAATTGTGGACGGTAATTATTTTCGTTTAAGAAAAATATAGAGCTAGTTAAAATGGTGTTTTGGTATTTTTCAGCTACTCAGTCTAAAGCTTATCAAACACATGTGGTCATTGGTAAGGAACCTGAGCAGGAACAGCAGCAGAGAAGGCCGTTCTGAGTGTCAGGGACGCTGCTGGGGGTGGGAGGGTGTGCGTGTTGGTGGGTCGTAGGGGGAGGGCGGCACGGTGGGGGAGGGGAAGGCAGGCCGTTTCTATGACAAAGGAAAACAGCACAGGGAGGTAACATCTTGCTATTGCAAACAATGGATTCTGTTCCACTCAAATCACTAGCTTTTTTTTTAACCAATAAATAATGAGTCTTATCCAAAATCTTGGTACACTGACTAGGGCATATATTACATCCAGTGTGCTCAGATCACTATGTAAGTGAACAGTATGTAACTGCCCGTGATCCATTCGAATGTTAGATTTCCTGTTTCAGAAGAAGTACATTTTGTCTAGTCTAATCCCACCTTAATTTACTTGCCTTTCAATTATTTTAAAGTAGAAATACAGTTCTAAAATACTTTTGCATGGGAGACAATTTCTTTCTAAAAAGTGGAAATTGAGGCTCGGCGCCACGCCAGCCACACACACAGGGGATGGCAGGTTCGAGCTCAGCCCGAGGCCTGCCAAAAAACAATGACAACTATTAACAAAAAAACAGCCAGGTTTTATGGCAAGTGCCTGTAGTCCCAGCTACTTGGGAGGCTGAGGCAAGAGAATCACTTAAGCCCAAGAGTTTGAGGTTGCTATGAGCTGTTACCTCAAGGCACTCTCCTGAGGGTACAATAGTGAGACTCTGTCTCCAAAAAAAAAAGTGAAAATTGAGAGGTATTTATATAAGCTAAGAAGATCTGATGATTCAAAACAGGTGAGTTTTTAAAAGCTCTTCTTTTTTTTTTTTAACAGGAAAATAAATGCTGTAATCTGCTTTTGTGAAAACGCTTTTTAGAAATTAATCTTACCTGTACCAAGTTGTAAATGCATTCAATAGAATTCTTCTTTACATCTGGGTCGGGGCTACCCAGCAGCCTGATGAGAGGCTCTAATCCCCCATGTTCAAATATTTGCACTTTGCTGGTGTACTCCGCAGACATGTTTGCCAGACAAAGACTAGCAAACTCGTGGATAACTATTTCTTCTGTATATCAAAAATAAATAACACAGCATGAGAGATCCTAATTCAACCACTACTTTAAATGTTTGCAAAGCCACAGCTCCACAAATCATACCTCGCTTAGAGCTTACCTTTCTTTATAAACTCAAAATTGAAGCTGTGTTTGAGAGACTTTAATGACAATTTATAATTCATATTTCATGAGCTGTTTTCAATGTGTAATTTAATCAAATGTAAAAAAATGAACGAGTTCCTTTCTTTTTTGAAACAGATGTAGGATGCAAAGTTACCTTCAGGAGCGAGCTGGGCGATGACAGCGCTCATGACATCTAACTCCCTTAACAATTTTTTAACCTCATCTACAAAGGCAGAAACAGAATATCAATGTTTATTAATAATAATAATGGCAATGGCTATTGAACACTTCCTCATGAGATAGGTAATATTACCTAATTTTATGAGTAAGAAAATGGAAGCTCAAAATCACACGTTAAGTGGAGGGGCACAGGTTCCGGTCAAGGTCAGTCTGACCCCACACAACCCTAACCTGTGTTCCTCCTGAGTACATCTTGAGCTGTACCTAGTACCTTCCAAAACACTGGGAACAATAACCACAAATGTGCAAAACATGCCTAGAACACAGTTACAAAAGCTGAGTTACTGTGCCCTACCCTTGTTTATTATATATTTTTGTTTGTTGGTTGTGTTGCTGGGAGCATTTTTTAAACTTTTATTTTAATAAAACTGGTAGAGAATGCAGATAAGAATCAGTCCAGGTTATTTTATTTAATACGAGAGTGTTTACAGTCCATTTGACTATTACAAATGCTAAAAATGCTTAAAAATAAGTTCATTGACTTTTTCAAAAGCACACTTTTGTCCTATTGGTATCAGTCTAGTTTAGGCTAGACAGGTATGCCAAGGTGCCAGGCTCTGACCTCAGTTCCACTACGAGCCACCTCCATGACTTGGGGCAAGGAACCGAACCCTTTGAGGGGTCTTTCCTGTTTTTAAAATACAAGAGGTATTACAAAGTACCTTTGTTTCTCGAATTCATTCTAAAACAAGAAATTTTAAAATCCTCTCCTTTTTTGGTTAAAAATTTCCCCTGTTTTTATTTTATAGTTATAGAGTCAATATGGCTCTAATATGGAATTATTATAAAGACAGTCCTTGATATAAGTGTATGATTTATATGATTACCACCTTATTCAACTTCTTTATGCCTCAGTTGCCTGAATGTAAAGGAAATCATAATACTATCTGGCTTACAGAGCTGTTTGTTAGAATTGAAAGATTCAACATATAAATAGCACTTAGAACAGTGCCTGGCACGTGGCGTGCCGAGTGCTATACAAGTGTTAACTAGTATTGTTAGCATAATCTGAGTTAGTAGGACATCCACTCCACCATGACTGTCTTCATCCAGCTGCCATCTCCAGATAAAGCATTCCCAGAGTTCCTGCCTTACAACACAGCCACCAGCAGAGCTCCTGCCTTCCACCTGCCCGGACAGAGCCCCCGCTGCCCTCAGCAGTGCAGGCGCCGTCAGGCACAGGCTCCGGAGCCAAGGTTGTAATGTCACAGACGGCGCACACAGCTCCCTTCCCTCCCCTGTCCCCATCCTGCATACATAACTGTCTCTGAAGACATTAATGCCACAGTCCCTGCTGGACACCATGGAATAAGGAGACCTCACTGCCATTACCCACAGTCCAGGAAAAGTGGTGGGATGAAGTGGGGAAGGAATCTTACTTACACTACAGGAGGATGGGGGAGTGTAATAATTTTCACCATGTACCATGATAATGATACGTTTACCCTAGAAGCATGAGGTTGATGCTAGAAATCAGTCACCACTAACAGTGTTGTTTAAAATTTATTACAAGTTGAAAAGCTTTTATGGGTCGACTCAAAATCTACCATTATGACATACAGAAATAACAAGGAAAACATATGCTATTCATAAGTCAGAGACTGACTTTATTGGCGTGGTTTCCAGTCAAAGTGAAATTGTAATAGACATAATAACATATTTTAACTAAAACTATTATATCATATTAAATATATGAAAATATTACAAACAAGTAATAGGTCTCACTTAAAAAGTAAACATAAGGGCCAGGTGCAGTGGCTCATACCTGTAATCCTAACACTTTGGGAGGCCAAGGCGAGTGGGTCACCTGAGCTCATGAGTTCGAGACCAGCCTGAGCAAGAGCGAGACCCCGTCTCTAAAAACTAGCCGGGCATTGTGGTGGGTGCCTGTAGTCCCAGCTATTGGGAAGGATGAGATAAGAGAATCACTTGAGCCCAAGAGTTTGAGGTTGCTGCAAGCTGTGACATTGTAGTACTCTACCAACGGCGACAAAGTGAGACTCTGTCTCAAAAAATAAAAAGTAAATTGTGTCTAAACTTATTTTTGGCAAAATATGGTTTGCAATTTCAAAAAAAAAATCAATGTATAAAAACTCTTTACTCTGGGCTTCATTCCCTATGATACATACACAAGGTTAGACACATATTTACTTTTTATTTTATTTTTTATTTGGACTAGGCACTGGCATCAGTGCGTAGCTTTCCAGGGGAAGTACTTCCAAGGTAACTGCAGTGATATTAAGCAATGAGGTGTATGGCACTTTTTCTAGGATGAGTTCGCAAACTTAATTGTCCAACCTCATATGACATATAAGCAGGTAAATAACATATTAACTCAAGGAAAAGGCTATTTTACTTTTGAGAGAAAATGACTGATCTCCCAACTTATAAGTCTGGAACATACTACATCACCAACTTTGAGAGGACTTTCTTCATGGATATATTTGTGTATATATATATATATATATGCATTTTTTTTTTGAGACAGAGCCTCAAGCTGTCACCCTGGATAGAGTGCCATGGCATTACAGCTCACAGCAACCTCCAATTCCTGGGCTCAAGCGAGTCTCTTGCCTCCACCTCCCAAGTAGCTGGGACTACAGGTGTCCACCACAACGCCCGGCCATTTT
>CAUYRH010079872.1:0-46012 GCA_963574655.1 Perodicticus potto | reverse complement strand
TGGAGGTTGCTGTGAGCTGTGATGCCATAGCACTCTACTCAGGGTGACAGCTTGAGGCTCTGTCTCAAAAAAAAAAAAAAAGAAAAACTAGCTGGGCATTGTGGTGGGCACCTGTAGTCCTAGCTTCTCAGGAGGCTGAGGCAAGAGGATTGCTTGAGCTCAAGAGTTTGAGGTTGCTGTAAGCTAAGCTGACTCCAGGGCACTCTACCGGGGGCAATAGAGTAAGATTCTGTCTCAAAAACAAACAAAACAACCTCTCCAAAACCCAAAATGGATTTTTGCTCATCTCCTAGGTGAACACCTGTTCCCCTAACAAGGATTGGGCCTGACCTACCCCAAGGTTTGTACTAGAATGAGGGGACCCCCCCAACACAAATGGCCACCTCACCCATGTCAGTGAACAGCTGACCCCCCTCCACCTGACCCATCTTGGGAGAAGTGGATCTTGGATGATCCCATATGGGTCCCCCAGATAGGGGTTGGGTCCTGGGCCAGGCTCCGGTGCTAGGCAGGGTCCAGAGGCACTCACCTTGTCATGGGCAGATGAGGCGGTGCTCACATCCCAGATGGTGGGTACCTGACTGAGACTGTCAGCTGGCAGGAAGTCAGGCGTGTCCACGATGTCCGACAGGGAGTCCACAGAGGAGGAGAAGATGGAGGCATTGGAGAGGTCCTCGAGGTACGAAGAATCCTGGAGGACAGTCACAGGTGAGGGGGGCAGCCAGTGTCCACTGATAGGTGGGCAACAAACAACATGGTCCATCCACACAATGGAATGTCTCTCAGCCATGAAAAGAAATGAGGCTCTGACATAGGCCAGGGACCTTGAGGACATCGTGTTCAGTGAGAGAAGCCAGACAGAAGGATACACTGTGTGCGATTTCATTTATATGAAATGCTCAGAATGGGCAGACCCACAGATTAATGGTTGCTGGGCCTGCAGTTGAAAGCCCCAAACTGCAATCAGTCTTGGTGGAGACTGACTGCTAATGGGGATGGGGCTTCCTCTGGGATGCCAGGTGTTCTGAAGCTGACAACCACACACTCTGACTGCACTAAAATCACCCAACATACACTGAGTGAACCACATAGCATATGAATCACAGCTCAGCAAAGCTGTTAACAAAAAAAAGGGAAGAAACAGCAAAAGGTGAGCGACATTAGCTCCAGAGGCTACAAGGATGACCCTGGAGGTAGCCTATTCCCCCAGAAGAGGTGGTGACATCTTAAGGGAGAGTGTGCCCTGTGGAGCTGGAGTATGCATATACTGTTCATTAACCTACATTTCAGAAGGTAAGGTGCAGGGGTGGGGGCACCCTCTCACCAGGGCCTGCTTGGTCAGCACCTCCTCCACACAGGTCCCACCCCCACCTAGCACCTATGCAGGCCTGGCTGGTGCTCAATACTGGACACTCAGGGCATCTACCCTTGGCCAGAGACTATAAAGTGCCCTCGTGAAGCAACTCAGAACAGAGGCCCTACTTCCCCATGAAGTCCCAATCCCATAACCAGGTGGAGGTGGCACCCAATTTTCCTAAAATCCTTCTTGACCATGTCTGGGAGCAGCCGCATGCCAGCCCCTCCAGTGCAACCCTGCCAGAGCTCTGGTAGGAGCACATGGAAGAGCCCCACCTCCTCATGGCCATACACAGTGACTCCCTCCTCAGTGCATAGCCTGGAAGGAGGGGGAGGGTCCCCACAGTGGAGATACCTAGACCACACCCCCAGGTGCCAGGGCCACACCAGCAGGGACAGACCAGGCTACAAGTAGGGACCCCGGACAGGAGGGCATGAGTGTGGCCTTCCCTGCCAGGTGCCCCTCCCAGAGCCCGTCATCATCTATTTTCAAGGAAGCCGCCAGAAAGACTGTCCAAGGGCACCCAAGACAGGGACATCTGAGGAACCCCCAGAACCCAGAGGGGCCCGAGAGGGCATGAGGGGGAAACTGAGGAAGCCCAAAATCAAGCATGGGCTCCAATCCTTAGTAATAACATATCAGTTCTGGTATATCAGCTATAACACAGGCATCAGGGGTGGAGTGCACAGGACTGCACTGCCTGCTTTCCCATCATCCCAACACTTTTAACAGGCCATGTGACAGCTCTTTAGGTATGTGATTGTGGTCCCCGGCTCAGCACCCCTCCTGTTCCCCCACCAGAGCAGGTCACCCAGATGGGTGCCCAGACACAGAGGCTTTGACCGTCAGCTTAGCGGTCCAGGTGCCCTCACTTCCTCACTCCCCCCTGCATCCAGGGGGGCCTGGATGAGAAAGGGAGCTGGCAGGACCTGCCTTGAGACTCCCCCCCAACCAAGACAGCGGACATATCCCCTCCTGCCCAGGGAAGACAACCCAAGAAACGACACTCAGAAACAAGGTCCTGCCCCTCTCCCACCTAGATGTATCTTCTCTGGGCAGCCCTACCTGTACTCAGGGCCTGCCTCAAACCCTGCTCACCTGGCCAGTCCACAAGGCAATTCTGATAGAAACCCCCACTGCCCCTGGTGAGGGCCCCTGGGGTGACCAAACTCCCCCATGACACCTGAGGCCTCTCTAGAGAGACGGCAGCCCCTCCAGCTACTTTCACTTTTAGCTCCCTCTCTCCCTCCCCCTGCGCCAGCCCCCCAGCTCACAAATGTGGAGTGTGGAGTCTCTCGTCCCAATTCCCCAAATCTCTGCCTCAGAACATTCCAGCAGATTTACTCTTCTGCCATAAAAGGAGGTAGGGCAGGGTGGGGGCAGGCACAGCAGCGGGGAGCTTCCTGAAGCTCCCATAGGTAGCTGACCAGCCCCTGCTTGCTGGATGGTGGGAGATTCCAGCCCCAACCTGTGCCTATACTGGGCCCCCTCGTCACCAGGGGCTGGAGGGGGCGTTACCTTGTTCAGAGCCCCAAACTGCAGCCAGAACCGCAGCTGGGACATGGTCGTGGCACGTGGGGGGCCCTGGGTCCCCCTGGAAGAGCTGCTGGAGAGTGGGTCCCTCATGGCAATGGCCGTGGCTCCAGAGGCTCCAGCATCGCGTCTGTCAGGTCAGACAGAGGCAGCCAAGCTCTGCCCGGCTGTATTTGCATGTCAGTTTAGTCAGCGCTGCGCCTACTTCCTCTCAGGCTGGGCTGACTTTCAGGAAATGATGCCTGGTAAGCCAGGGTGATTACTGGCAGTGCAGGAGAATTACCGAATGGGGCGTAGCAGCCACAGGCGCTGTCAACACCACCCCACTGGCCAGAGTGCCCCAGGGCTGGGTACCTGGGACTTGGGCAGAATGCTCAGGCATGCACAGGCCTCAATTTCCCCAGATTGCTAACACTCTAGGCTCTGGTCTACATGCCCCAGCCCCACTAGGCCTGACACAGACCCACAACTGCATTTGGTGTCCCCACAGCAGTCACTGTGAGAGGCATAGTCATTCCCTGAGTCACATGCAAGGAAACTGAGGCCAAGTTGCCTTCAGATCCCCTAAAGGTCCCTCAGGCCAGAGCCTTTCACCTCAATACCCAAGCTCACCTCAGGGCCTTCACTCAAGCTGTGCTCCCTGACCAGGAGCCCTCTGGGGGCCCCAGCATTGATGGAGCATGAGGCTCCCATGTTGCCCCTGCAGGTCAATGCCCGGCCCTGTCCCTGGCTGCTAGAGCCTGGCAGGAAGAGTAGATGCAGGGAAAGCTGGCCCTGCATCCCTCCATGCCCTGGACCCCAGCCCTATACTTGGGCACAGCCACCTGAGACCCTGTACTAGGGTTTGTGGGGCCTTACATGCTAGCTCAATCACTTGGCCAAAAGAACTTGCCAGAAAAACTGGCCCTTCTGCCTGAGTAGTAGTACCCACTTGGACATCACTCTGGAGCCAGAGGGGTCATTTGTGATGTCCCCTGAGGTGCTGGGGGTATAAGGGGGAACCCTAGGACAAGAGGGGATGGGAGAATGGCTGACTGTGGAGATGGAACCCCCATTTGCCTACATCTATGATGAGGCTAAACTGCAGAGGGGCTCCTCTCTGTAAGGGTAAGGGATGAAGACACTGCTCCCAGCCTGAGCCAAAGGATGCGGGCCTGGGATGGGGGCTAACTAGCCTAAGGCTGGCAGAGGAAGGAAATGCTCCAAGATGCCCAGGGACCCGGAGGCTGGGACAGAAGGGTCAAGGTCCCAGGATATGGGGACTCTCCCCAGAGCGCTCAAGGAGAACAGGGGGCCCTGGACCTCTAGTGGAGGCCCCAGATAACATGGCCCGTGCACAGCAGCTGCCCCCAGGCTTTCCCTGTTCTCACCCCAATGCCCTTTGCCATCCCCATAGGGTTTCTCCATGACACAGGCACAGACCCCCTGGCTGCCATGGCTGTCCCTCTACCCAGTGGACCAATACTGGCTCCAAGAGAAGCAAGTGGCTCCTGCAGCCACTGCCAATGAGGGGAGATGCACAAAGGCCAATGATATAACAGAGAAGTATTAATCTAAACTCCATTAAGGGGCCACATCATATCCCCAGATGGTCTCATGCAAACAGGCAACAATAACAAGTGCTGGTAAGGACCTCATCCTTGTGGTCCACAAAGGGGAAACAGAAGTAACATTTCACCCAGCGACTCCTGCTAGGCAGGAACCCAAGGGACAAAAACACGTATCATGCAAAAACGTAGACACAAATGTGCACAGCAGCACGAGTCACAGTGGTCAAAGTAGAAAAAGCCCATATCTTAGGCAGTGAATGTGGTTCAATGAGTTGGGCACCGGCCACATATACCAAGGGTGGTGAGTTTAATCTGGCCCCAGCCAAACTGCAACAACAACAAAAAATAGCCAGGTGTTGTGGTGGGCGCCCAGGTACTCGGGAGGCTGAGGTAAGAGAATTGCTTAAGCCCAAGAGCTGGAGAGTGCTGTGAGCTGTGACGCCAAGACACGCTACTGAGGGTGACAAAGTGAGACTCTGTCTCTAAAAAAAAAAGCCCAATATCTCTCAAGAATAACCAAATGGTCCAACCATACACTGGAATATCACTCAGCCATAAGGAAGGAGGCTCTGACAAAGGCTACAACATGAATGGACCTTGAGGATGTTGTGCTCAGTAAGAGAAGCCACACAAAAGGACACAGAGTGTGCGACTCCATTTATATGAAATGTCCACAACAGGCAGATCCACAGAGACAGACATAGATTTATGGTAACCAGGAGCCAGGGAGGGGGTGGGGGCAATTGCTGATGGGGCCAGGGCTTCCTTTCAATGTTCTGGGATTAGATAGAGATGGTGGTTGCACAACTCTGTGAATATACTTTTATGGTTTGTGAATGTTGCCTCAAACATTAATTAAAGTTAAACTTGATGGTACAATGTTTGAGGAGGTGCTACCCAAATGTCTGGGAACTGACAACTCAGTCCTCTATTCCTTGGTCTCCAGATGACTCTCCTGCCAGGTGGTCCAGAGCCAGGGTAGGAGGTCCTTAGGAGATAGGAATGCTAGAGGGGAGTAGGGAGGAGACTCAGCCTGGGGCACTGTCACCCACTCAGTACCAGATGCCTTACTGACTCTTGTGCACAGAACTGCCCCCCCAACCTGCCTGCCATGGTGGCACAGGCTGGGTGTCCCTTGGAGAATACCTGTCTCCTGGGCTTGGCCCAGCATGGAGGGGATTGGGCTGCAATGCCTGGGAAGAGAGAGAGATAAGCAGGCCAGGGAAGCCTGAACCAGCCCGGCCAGGCATCACCCTCATGGCCTCCAGCTTTGATCCAAACACCCTCCCATGCTGACCAGTCCTTTACCTGACCAAAGGTCCCATGTGGGCCTGGCTGAGTATCCACTGGGAGAGGTACTCATAATTCATAATAACCCTGTACCACGGATAGTGTATCCCTGCATTACAACTGTGGAAACTGAGGCAAAAGGGATGGCTGGGCTCCTCTTGGAGGTGGCAGGAAGGTGGAGAGTCAAGAAGGGCTTCCAGCAGGTCCATGATAGGTAAGCAGTGCTGCTTAGGTACCAGCAGCCTCTGGATGGCTGGGAGGAGAACCCTCAGGGTAGTACTAGTCACTAGAATGCTAGAATGTTCTCATTCAGGGATAGACTATCCCCAGAATGATGTGACATTTCCTGCCCCTGGGAACCTGTGCATGGGATGTTACTTGGGAAGGGGGGTCTTTGCAGACATGTTAAATGAGGTCACACTGGGTTAGGGTGGGCCTTTATCCAATGACTGGTGTCCTGATATGAAGGATAAACACAGATGCAGAGGAGACAGCTGCATGGAGAAAGAGGCAGAGGCCGGAGCCAAGGATACCTAGAGATCCCGGAGCTGGAGAGGCAGGAAAGACCCTACGCTGGGGCCTGAGGAGGGAACCCAGCCCTGTGACACCTTGATCTCAGATTTCTGGGCTCCAGCACTAAGGGGATACATTCTTTTTTTTCTTTTTCGAGATGGAGTCTCAGTTTGTTGCCCTTGGTAGAGTGCAGTGGCGTCATGGCTCACAGCAACCTCAAACTCTTGGCTTCATGTGATCCTCTTGCCTCAGCCTCCTGAGTAGCTGAGACTACAGGCGCCCACCACAATGCCTGGCTATTACATTTTTTTAGAAACAGGGTCTTTCTCTTGCTCGGGCTGGTCTTGAATTTATAAGCTCAAGCAATACACTTGCTTTGGCTTCCCAGAGTGCTGGGATTACAGGTGTGAGCCACCATGCCCAGCCCGTGGGCCATAAATTCTTGTCCTTTTAAAGTGCCCCATTTGTGGTGCTTTCTCATAGCAGATCCAAGAAACTAATCTGGCTCCTTACAAAACTTCTCTACTTTCAGTCAGGTTGTGGGCCAGGGTCACCAAAATCTGGCTCCTTAGAAAACTTCTCTCTTTCAGTCAGGTTATGGCCCACCCCTGCTCAAGCTTCCTGCAGAATCTATCTGAGCATGCATCTGCAGAGCATGTGTCCCGGCCCCCTCCATGCCCAAGTGCCCTTGTCTGTGAAGAGACCTTGCCAAGAGGCTTCTCCCCTTGAGCCTGGCTGGTAGCAAACCAAAGAGCTTCCTGTAAGAAGACATCTCTCCCTCCCTCTGTTTTTTCGTCCAATGCCAGTAATTGTGGGGAATGGGAACTTAGAGGGGCGGGTGAGCTGAGACCTCTCCTCTTACTGAGGCATCTGCAGAGCAGTCGATGAGCTGGCCAGCTGTGCAAGGCAGCCAGTAGTTTGCAAAGCATTTTCCTGAGCCATGAGCTCATCCTGGGCTTCCCAGAAGCCCTGGGAGGGCAGGCGGAGTGTTCTTACCGGACAAACACACCCCACGGGGGTCCCTGCAGCCCCAGAGGGATCCAGGGGTGGATGGCTCCTGGGGGACAAGTAGTGAGCCTCCCCCCAGCCCAGCTAACTTGTGGGGAGCCTGGGTGATGCTGAGAGGACTTAGGCAACACCTGCTCCCAGAACAGACAGACAAGCAGGGGATGGGTACTGAGGGGTAAAGGGTTAGGGAGGCAAGGGAGAGGGAACTGTGTGCTCAGAAACTCCTGGGCAAGCACAGACCCAGGAGAGACCCAGGGCAGGGCTGAATTGGGGGCATGGACAGGTCACTCACCACCAGGAGGAATGGGTCAAGCATAGAGAATAGAGAGGACTGAGGGGGCCTCTGTGAGAGGCACAGGCCTCCATGGGAGGCCTGAGGTGTCAACCTCAGCATGACCCCACACCCTGCCAGAATCAGCCACATGCAGAATAAACATCCACACAAAAACTTGCACAGGAATGTCATTAGCAGCACTATTCACAACAGAGCTGCCATCTACCAACAACCCACTCCCAGATGTGCACTGAAGGAATGAGAATGCACAACTACACAGAAACTTGAACACACAGGCACAGTGGCACAATTCATAACTTTCAAGATATAAACAGCCCAGGTGCCCATTGACAGGTGAATGGGTAAAGGTACTGGTTCATCCATGCACAGGAATATCACTCAACCATGAAAAAGGAGACTGGCACAGGCTATTATGCCGATGGACCTCAGGGATACCATGCTCGGTGAGAGAAGCCAGATAGAGGATGAAACACAGTGTATAATTCCATTTATATGAAATGTCCAGAAAAGGCAGATCAACAGGAACAGGAAGTGAATTTGTGGCCACCAGGGGCTGAGGGGTGGCGTGGGATAGGGAGTGACTGCTAAGGGGGATGGATTTTTTTTTTGGCAGGCCTGGGCCGGATTCGAACCCGCCAGCTCTGGTGTATGTGGCTGGTGCCTTAGCTGCTTGAGCTACAGGCACCGAGCCCGATTTTTTTTTTTTTTTTTTTTTGAGACAGTCTTACTTGTCCCTTTCAGTAGGGTACCCTGGCGTCACAGCTCACAGCAACCTCAAACTCTTGGTCTCAAGCAATTCTCTTGTCTCAGCCTCCCAAGTAGCTGGGACTACAGGTGCCTGCCACAACGCCTGGCTATTTTAGACAGTGGGTGTCTAAATTTTGCTCCGGCTGTTCTCAAACCTGTGACCTCAGGCAATCCACCTGCCTCAGCCTTCCAGAGTGCTAGGATTACAGGTGTGAGCCACCTCGCCCAGCTCTGGGGATAGAATTTTTGGTGGGATGATGGAATGTTCTGGAATTAGACAGAGGTAATGCTGTGAACTTTCTTTTTTTTTGAGACAAAGTCTCACTCTGTCGTCCTTGGTAGAGTGCCGTAGCGTCACAGCTCACAGCAACCTCGAACTCTTGGGTTTAAGTGATTCTCTTGCCTCTGTCTCCCAAGTAGCTGGGACCACAGGCGCCTGCCACAACGCCCAGCTATTTTTTTGCTGCAGTTGTCATTGTTGTTTAGCAGGCCTGGGCCGGATTTGAACCTGTCTGCCCTGGTGTATGTGGCTGGCGCCCTATCCACTTAGCCACAGGTGCCGTCCTTTTTTTTTTGAGACAAGTATCTCAAGCTGTTGCCCTTGGGTAGAGTGCTGCAGAGTCATAGCTCACAGCAACCTCCAACTCTCGGGCTCAAGTGATTCTCTTGTCTCAGTTTTTTTTGAGACGGAGCCTCAAGCTGTCACCCTGGAGAGAGTGCTGTGGCATCACAGCTCACAGCAACCTCCAATTCCTGGGCTCAAGCGAGTCTCTTGCCTCTGCCTCCCAAGTAGCTGGGACTACAGGCGCTCGCCACAATGCCTGGCCATTTTTTGGTTGCAGCTGTCATTGTTGTTTGGCGGGCCAGGGCTGGATTCGAACCCGCCAGCTCAGGTGTATGCGGCTGGTGCCTTAGTCCGTTGAGCCACAGGCGCCGAGCCAAGAAAGAGTCTTAATCTGTCACCCTACGTTTAGAGTGCTGTGGCATCATCATAGTTTACAGCAACTTGAAACTCTTGGGTTAAAGCAAGCCTCTTGCCTCAGCCTCCCAAATAGCTGGGGCTACCGGCAACATCCGCCTGGCTAGTTTTTTCCTATTTTTTGTAGAGACAGGGTCTTGTTCTTGGCTCAAGCTGGTTTTGAACTCCTGAGCTCAAACAATCCACCGGCCTGGGACTCCTTAAAGTGCTGGGATCACAGGTTTGAGGCACCATGACCAGCCTCAGATTCCCCTTTTAAAATTTCCCTAATTTTTAAATATCAGATTTCTCTGTAAAACCAAGGTTTGGCCCTGAGTTTGCCCTCTCTGAAGTCATTAAATTTAAAATATCTCAAATACTATGAGATATCCTTTACTTCTTAGTGTTGATTGTTTTAAGAAATCCACACCTAATTTAAAGTGGGCTGCAACCTGGAACTCTTGAACTCTAGTTATCCTCCTGCCTTAGTCTCCTGAGTAGCTGAGACTATAAGTGTGCCGTGTTAATTTGCTATGATTAACTAGTCAGTCTCTAACTGGTGTTGAATATGTATTATTTCACTAAAGAATTAGTTTTTTTCCCCCACTAAGCACTTGAGTATTTTTCTTTCTTTCTTTTTTCTTTTTTGTAGAGACAGAGTCTCACTTTATTGCCCTCAGTAGAGTGCCATGGCATCATACAGCTTATAGCAACTTCCAACTCTGGGGCTTAGGGAATTCTCTTGCCTCAGCCTCCCGAGTAGCTGGGACTACAGGCGCTCGCCACAACGCCAGGCTAGCTCTTGAGTATTTTTTGTCACATCATTTGAATACTTAAAAGTTTCCTTGTACGTGACCTACTTCAGTTGATCTAGTTCAGTAGGTATTTTAGCATGTCAATCGTTTACAAATAGTTTGACTACAGTGGCGTGGGTGTTCTCTTCGTAAGTAAGTCATGTTTTTGAAGTAATGACTTTGGTTTTTGTCCTTACTTAGTTTCCAACCGGAGGCCCTATCGGCAGTACTACGTGGAGGCTTTCGGAGACCCTTCAGAGAGAGCCTGGGTGGCTGGAAAAGCAATCGTCATGTTTGAAGGCAGACATCAATTTGAAGAGCTACCTGTCCTTAGGAGAAGAGGGAAACAGAAAGAAAAAGGATATAGACATAAGGTGGGAACAAAAACAAAAGGGTTTTTAAAAATTATCTAGTTTGGGGTTGGTAGAGGGGAGATAGGAAAGAAGTATTACAGTTATTAGTTACAGTTACAGAAATAGGTTATTTCTTTTGGTAGTAGGGTATCTACTGCCAAAGAAACAGCCAGGAAGAAGGCAAGGTGCAGTGTCTCACACCTGTAATCCTAATACTCTGGGAGGCTGAGGTGGATGGATTGCCTGAACCCAGGACTTCGAGACCAGCCTGAGCCAGAGCAAGACCCCATCTCTAAAAATAGCCAGGCCTGTCGTCCCAGCTGCTCAGGAGGCTAAGGCAAGAGAATCACTTGAGCCCAAGAGTTTGAGGTTGCTGTGAGGTATGACAGTACGACACTCTGTGGAGCATGACAAAGTGAGACTCTGTCTCAAAAAAATAAAAAAAGAAAATAGCTAGGAAGCAGGGTTTGGTTTTTTTCTTTTTTTCCTCTTTTTTTTTTTTTTTGTTTTTTTGCAGTGATGTGGGCCTAGCTTTAGAAATACTTGTATACAGTTTTTTGAGAAATGATTTTCAGCTACCTTTGCTGCTTCACTCAGAGAAGTTACAATATGACATAGTATGATCAGTCTTGTTTTGTTATTTCTTATGAAAGATGGAAGAGATCATTAAAATGAAATATTCTAGTTCTGTTTCTCTGTACTGAAATATTCTAGTTCTGTTTCTCTGTACTTTTTTTTTGTTTTGTTTTGATTTTTAGACAGAGTCTTTCTCTGTTGCCATGAGTAGAGTCCCGTGGCATCATAGCTCACAATAACCTCAAACTCTCAGGTTTGCCTCAGCTTGGGACTACAGGCGCCTGCTACAGTGCCTGGCTAGTTTTTCTGTTCTTAGTAGAGAATGGCATTTGGCTCAGTCTGGTCTCGAACTTGTGAACTAAGGCGATCTACCTGCCTTGGGCTCCCAGAGTGCTGGTATTAAAGGTATGAGCCACTGTGCCCCGATTATGAATGCTTTTGATAGAACATAGATAAGGCTTTTAATAGTTTTTTGTTTTTTGGCTCAGTGCCTGTGGCTCAACGGGCTAAGGTGCCAGCCACATACACCTGAGCTGGCAGGTTCGAATCCAGCATGGGCCCGCCAAACAACAATGACGGCTTGTTGACGTCTTTGGTTGACGGCTGCAACCAAAAAAATGGCTGGGTGTTGTGGTGGGTGCCTGTAGTCCCAGCTACTTGGGAGGCCGAGACAGGAGACTTGCTTGAGCCCAGGAGCTGGAGGTTGCTGTGAGCTGTGATGCCACACCACTCTATCCAGGGTGACAGCTTGAGGCTCTGTCTCACAAAAAAAAAAAAAAAAATTAGTTTTTTGTTTTTTAATGTTGCCAGTGCTTACATTTGGAGTTTCAAATGTGGTTATGTTTTACTCATCAGTATTGTGGCTTTGTTTCACTTGTTTGATGTTTTCTGTTCAAACTGGCAGAAAAAAATTTTGGCTTGTTTTTCTTTCGATGCTCTCTTTTCCTCCATTAAAAATATTGTGCTAATATGCACATAACATACAATTTATCATCTTAAAATTAACTTTTTTTTTTTTGAGGCATAATCTTACTATGTCACCCTTGGTAGAGTGCTGTGGTGTCACAGCTCACAGCAACTTCAAACTCCTGGGCTTAAGTGATTCTCTTGCCTCAGCTTCCCAAGTAGCTGGGACTACAGGCATGAGCCAGTGTGTCTGGCTTCATGTTAACCATTTTTAAGCATACAGTTAAATGGTATTAGATACACTCATAATTTGTTGTTATCCATCTCCATAATTATGGAAATTTATCCATTAAATAATAACTCCCACATTCTATCTTCTTGCTCCCCAGCTTTTGATACCTCCATTCTGCAGTCTGTTTTTATGGTTTATTCTTTCTCCACACATTAGATGGAGAAATAGTTTTTCTTAGATTGATGTTTTAAACTTCCCTGTGTTTAAATATTTTTAGATTATTTTAAAGAATAATAATTAGAATAATTCAGTTAGTATTCATGGTCTGCCACTTTATTCCTCTATGACTTGGTGTCTTTACCTCTAAAACTAATAGGATAACATCTACCTTATATAACTGTTGTGAAGATTAGAAATAAGTGTTAAAAAAAAGAAATAAGTATAAAATACTAAATATTTTATGAGTTTATCACTTTAATAAAAATCAGGATATGTTGCTTTTAGGGTGAAGGGGTTAAATTCATGTTTTCTGGGGGGTTTTTGTTTTTTGTTTTTGGGACAGAATCTCACTCTTTTGCCCTGGGCAGAATGCAGTGATATCATCACAGCTTGCAACCTCAAACTCCGCAGACTTAAGCCCTCTTCCTGCCTCAGCCTCCTGAGTAGCTGGAACTGCAGGCGCACACAATCACTTCTGGCCAATATTTTCTATTTTTGGTAGAGACAAGGTTTTGATCTTGGTTAGGCTGGTATCAGATTCCTGACCTCATGTGATCCTCCTGCTTTGGCTTCTTCCTCCACTGCTAGGATTATAGTTGTAGCCACCTAGCCTGGTCCATGCTTTCTAATATTTTGGATGATTGGGAGTGGGGCAGTTCCAGGGTTTTTGTTATGCCTTTCAGCTATATAGATTATAATTTTCTTTTCAGAGGAATTTACTAATGCTTTCTGGTTCTCGAAAATTGTTTTCCTTTGGTTATAGTTAAGAGAATTCTTGTGTGATCAGTTTATTCCTTTATGAGAGGAGGTTACCATTCTGGTAACCTTAATTTTTACATGCATTCCATAACTCCCCCTTCACATATAAATATAAGAGTTTGGAAACACCAAGTGGAAGGTAGAACCTCGACTAGTGTATATATTTCCTTATTCTTGGGTGTCTGGGTATCTTTGGACCGCATCATTAAGCCTGGGAGACAGTTTTGTTAGAATCTAGTTTGCATGAAACATGTAGAAGAGTATTGATTAGCCAGGTTGAAAACTAGAATTTAAAATTTCAGGGCCCCTAGGGGTAGATAATGGCCCACTCATTTTTCTTGCCCTATTTTTTCTGTGTTTATCTTCTTTAACCTTTTGCTTTTTAAGGCAAGTGAACATACGCTTGCCCTTCATAACTCGGTGTGAAAATAAATCCTTACTCTGAAATATAGTGTAGTAAGTAGGGAGGGTCTAGGTCTTCTTTGATTTAGAAATGTAATGTTATTGGTTTTAGTCTAAGTTATAGTTAACTCCTTTGTGCTTATAAATGTAGGGAGAATAGAGTGTTTCTGAGATCAGTCTCTTTCCTCCAGTAAGAGCTCTCATAGAGGCAGCAGTGTTGGAGGATTTCTATTAGGTTAAGCTCTAGGAGATCTCAGGTGCTACCTAAATGGCCAGTCTCATAAAAGGGCCTTACAGAAGTCCAACAAGTTTGGAAAAGCTTCTAATTTGAGAGGTGTTTATTGATTATCTTTCCCATTTCTCTGATAAGTGATATTCTTTTTCTCCTTTAAATTTAAGGTTCCTCAGAAAATTTTGAGTAAATGGGAAGCCAGTGTTGGTCTTGCTGAACAGTATGATGTTCCCAGAGGGTCAAAGAATCGAAAATGTGTAACCAGTTCCATCAAGTTGGACAGTGAGGAAGATGTGCTATTTGAGGACTGTACAAATGATCCTGAATCAGAACATGATCTTTTGCTTAACGGCTGCTTGAAATCTTTGGCTTTTGATTCTGAACATTCTGCAGATGAGAAAGAAAAGCCTTGTGCTAAGTCTCGTGCTAGGAAAAGCTCTGATAATCCGAAAAGGACTAGTGTGAAAAAGGGCTTCATGCAATTTGAAGCACATAAGGAAGAACGGAGGGGAAAGATTTCAGAGAACCTTGGCCTAAACTTTATCTCTGGAGATGTATCTGAAAAGCAGGCATCTAATGAACTTTCTAGGATAGCAAACAGCTTCACAGGGTCCAGCACTGTCCCTGGAAATTTTCTGTTTTCTTCTTGTGGAAAAAACACTGCAAAGAAAGAATTTGAGACTGCAAATTGTGACTCTTTATTGGGTTTGCCTGAGGGTGCCTTGATCTCAAAACGTTCTGGGGAAAAGAAGAAACATCAGCGAGGCCTGTTGTGCAGTTCAAAAGTGCAGCTCTGCTATATTGGAGCAGGTGATGAGGAAAAGCGAAGTGATTCCATTAGTATTTGTACCACTTCTGATGATGGGAGCAGTGATCTAGATCCTGTAGAGCACAGCTCAGAGTCTGATAATAGTGTCCTTGAAATTACAGATGCTTTTGATAGAACGGAAAACATGTTATCTATGCAGAAAAATGAAAACATGTTATCTATGCAGAAAAATGAAAAGATAAAGTATTCTAGATATCCTGGCACAAACTCTAGGGTAAAAGCAAAGCAAAAACCTCTCATTACTAATTCACATACAGACAATTTAACAGATTGTACTAAGACAGCAGAGCCTAGAACTGAAACATCTCGGGTTAATCTTTCTGATCTTACGGTATCCACTCCTGTCCACAAACCCCTTTCAGGTTTCAGAAATGATGGTCTCTCTCCAAAATTCAGCATGGCATCAAGCATTTCTAGTGAGAATTCACTAATAAAAGGTGGGGCAACAAATCAACCTCTGTTACATTCAAAAAGCAAACAGCCCAAGTTTCGAAATATAAAGTATAAACATAAAGAAACTTCAGTTATAGTAGAACCCCCAGTTACAAATGAAGACTATAGTTTGAAATGCTGCTCTTCTGATATGAAAGGCTCTCCTTTGGCCAGCATTTCTAAAAGTGGGAAAGTGGATGGGTTAAAACTACTGAACAACATGCATGAGAAAACCAGAGATTCAAATGACATAGAAACAGCAGTGGTGAAACATGTTTTGTCAGAGTTGAAGGAACTCTCTTACAGATCCTTAGGTGAGGATGTCAGTGAGTCTGGAACATCAAAACCACCTAAACCATTACTTTTCTCTTCTGCTTCTAGTCAGAATCATATACCTATTGAACCAGACTACAAATTCAGTACATTACTAATGATGTTAAAAGATATGCATGATAGTAAGACCAAGGAACAGCGGTTGATGACGCCTTCCAACCTGGTCTCTTATCGGAGTTCTGGTCGTGGGGACTGTTCCACAAGTAGTCCTGCAGGGGCTTCTAAGGTTTTGGTTTCAGGAGGCTCCACCCATAATTCAGAAAAAAAAGGAGATGGTACTCAGGACTCAGCTAATCCTATCCCTAGTGGGGGGGACTCTGCAGTATCTGGGGAATTGTCTGCTTCCCTCCCTGGTTTTGTGTCCAGCAGAAGAGATGTTCCTGCTTTTGGCAGAAGTCGTCCAAACTGTGTGACCAGACGCAACTGTGGGCGATCAAAGCCATCATCCAAATTGCGAGATGCTTTTTCAGCTCAGATGGGAAAGAATACAGTGAACCGAAAAGCCTTAAAGACAGAGCGCAAAAGAAAACTGAATCAGCTTCCAGCTATGACTCTTGAGGCTGCTCTGCAGGGAGACAGAGAAAGTGGAGGTTCATTGAGAGGTGGGATGGAAGATCTGGGTAAAGAGGAACCTCTTCAATTAACAGGCCATTTAGCAGGTGAAGATGGTGCTGATCTTTCTGATGTTCATTTGGTTAACAAGATTAAACAACCTGACCCAGAAAAAGGTGCTGGTTTTGAAAACAAAAAGGGCCAAAAGGGCCGAGAGCTGGACTCTGAAATGAATGGTGAGAATGATGAACCCAATGGTGTAAATCAAGCGGTGCCTAAAAAACGCTGGCAGCGTTTAAACCAAAGGCGCACTAAACCTCGTAAGCGCACTAACAGATTTAGGGAAAAAGAAAATTCTGATGGTGCCTTTGGGGTTTTGCTTCCTAGTGACTTGGTACAAGAGAAGCGGGATGAATTTCTAGAGCATAGAACTCCTCCTTCAACAAACATACCAGAGGATGCACTGACAGATACCAGTCGTGCTGGCCACTTAGATTCAGTTGGGTCACAGTTGAATATTCGTGACAAATCTAGCACCGGCCTTGGGGATGTGGAAAAGGAGCCAGGAATTCCCAGTTTAACACCACAGGCTGAGCTCCCTGAACCAGGTAAGGACTTCTGTGATAGGAAGGGATTTGAGAAAGTGCTGATCATACTATTATTTTTTAGTAAGTCTCAATAACATTTTTGCTCCTATTCCCTATTTCCTACCTCAGAAAATCTGTAAACATTTTGGGATTCAGTCTATACTACAAGTAATTGAGAAGCTCTGGTCCTCAGTTTTAAATCCAGTTTTAGCTTACAGAAACTAAGTAGACTTTGTTGGATGTTCGTCTTCTTTTGACTAGATATAAGGTAGGTCCACCTGGTTTGTAGACAAAAGGGACATGTGGTTTTGGAGAAAAGTAACGGTATTTTATAATATTTATTTGAAAGTCTTAAGTATCTCAGTTCCTTTCTGGAATGAGGAATAAATAAAAATACTGTAAGAGCCACATTATGCTACTTGAGAAGAAGAAGAAGAACATAGCGGGACTGTTTCAAGACATTAACGTTATGTAGTATAGTTACTGAGGATAAAACAGTATCCTTAAATATATATAAGATTTCTAAATTTGGTAGTAGTTTTTAGTATATTCAGAGTTGTACAAACATTTACATTTGGTGGTCGGTGCACTACCGGCTGAGCAATAGGTGCTGCCTGAGGGTCACTTTATTTTTTAAGGCTTAGGTAGTATTCCAACACACACACACCACACCACTTTTGCTTTATGCATTCATCAGTTGGTGGACATGCATTCATCAGTTGCAGACATTTAAGTTTCTTCCACAAGTTTTTTGTGTGTGTGTGCATATGTGCCCATGCATAAACAAAAAAAAAATTCTTTTTTGAGACAGTTGCACTCTGCTGCCTTGTCTAGTGCTGTGGCATCAGCCTACCTCATAGCAACCTCAAACTCCTGGTTTCAAGTGATCTTCCTGACTCAGCCTCCCCAGTAGCTGGGACTACAGGTGACTGCCACAACGACCAGGTCTTTTTTCCATTTTTAGTAGAGACAGGGTTTCACTTTTGCTCAGG
This sequence comes from Perodicticus potto, assembly GCA_963574655.1. Classification (NCBI taxonomy): domain Eukaryota; kingdom Metazoa; phylum Chordata; class Mammalia; order Primates; family Lorisidae; genus Perodicticus; species Perodicticus potto. The sequence continues at coordinate 28,563 of CAUYRH010079872.1, read as the reverse complement.
CTGGTCTCAAAACTCCTGAGCTTGAGGCATCCTCCTGCTTTGGTCTCCCAGAGTACTAGAATTATAGGTGTGAATCACTGAGCTTTGGCCTTTCCTTTTTGGAGGGAGAGTGTCTCACCATATTGCAGAGGCTAGTCAGGAACTCTGGGCCTCAACAGATCTTCCCATCTCAGCCTCCTGAGTACCTGAAACTACAGATGTGAGCCATTGGACCCAGCTAACTTTCTTTCTTTTTTTTTCGAGACAGAGCCTCACACTGTCACCCTGGATAGAGTGCCGTGGCATCACTGCTCACAGCAACCTCTAATTCCGGGGCTCAAGCGAGTCTTCTGCCTCTGCCTCCCAAGTAGCTGGGACTACAGGCGCTCGCCACATCGCCCGGTTGTTTTTTGGTTGCAGCCGTCATTGTTGTTTGGCAGGCTGGGGCTGGATTCGAACCCGCCAGCTTAGGTGTACGTGGCTGGCGCCTTAGCCTGTTGAGCCATAGGCGCCGAGCCGGCCCAGCTAACTTTCTTCTTCTTCTTCTCCTCATTATTATTATTTAGAGAAAGTATCTTACTCTGTTGCCTATGTCTTGAAATACTAGCTGTAAGTGGTCCTCTCACCTCAGCCTCTTGAATAGGTGGGACTATAGGTGTGAGACACTAAACTTGGCTTATTTGTCTTCTTTAATTTTAGTCAGCAATGGGTTTTTTTTTTTGAGACAGAATCTCACTATGTCACCCTGCGTAGATTGCTGTGGCGTCACAGCTCACAGCACTTTCAAACTCTGGGCTTAAGGTATTCTCTTGTCTCAGCCTTCCGAGTGGCTGGGACTATAGCCTCCTGAGCACCCGCCAGGATACCCAGCTATTTTTTGGTTGGAGTTGTCATTGTTGTTTAGTTGACCTGGGCTGGGCTGGAACCCACCAGCCTCAGTGTTTGTGGCTGGCACCCTACTCACTGAGCTACGGGCACCAAGCCTAGTCAGCAGTGTTTTAGAGTTTTTAGTGTGCACCTCTTTCACCTCCTTTATCATATTTATGTAATTACTCTTTATTACTAGTTGAGTATTTTTTGCTTTTAGTATGAAAAGTGGTTGAATTTTGTTAAGATGCCTTTTCTGCATCAGCTGAGATGATCATGAGTATTTTGTTTGTCCTTTATTCTTTTAATGTGGTCTGTTCTGTTGATTGATTTTTCTTATTTTTGAAGCATCCTTGGATCCCAGGATTAAATTTCACATGGTTGTGATGTACAGTAGAACCTCCATAGTTGACCACCTCTCTTCACTGACCACAACCTTAAGCTGACCTAATTTTCATAGAGTGGGCAGGCACTCCATGTATATGTCAGTACAGTAGGCCTAGTTCCTTATGTTGACCACTTCTTGTTTGTTTGTTTGACCAGTTTGTTATAGTCCCTTGAGTGTTCAGCGTCAGAGGTTCCACTGTCTATTCTGTTCAATGTGTTGATGAATTTGGTTTGCTAGTATTTTGTTGAGGTGTTTGCCATCAGTATTTATAAGGGATATTGGAGTGTAGCTTTCTTTTGTGTACCTTTATCTTTATTATCAGAGTAATAATGGTCTCATAGAATGATTTTGGAACATTGGAGAATGCCTATAGAATTGTGATAAAACGAGAGGAAATTTTTGGCAGAAAGGAAGTTTTCAGTTTTTGTAAGAGTTTGAGAAGGATGAAATGCTTGGTAGAATTTTGGAGTGATGCTGTGTAGTGCTGCGCTTTTCGTGGTTGGAAGATTTTTTTATTTTTTTTTGTAGAGACAGAGTCTCACCTTATCGCCCTCAGTAGAGTGCTATGGCATCACACAGCTCACAGCAACCTCCAACTCCTGGGCTTAGGCGATTCTCTTGCCTCAGCCTCCCGATTAGCTGGGACTACAGGTGCCCGCCACAACACCCAGCTATTTTTCTGTTTTGCAGTTTGGTCGAGGCCGGGCTTGAACCCGCCACCTTCAGTATATGAGGCAGGCGCCCTACTTGGTGAGCCACAGGGGCTTCCCCGGAAGATTTTTTTATTACTTGTTTAATCTCTTTAATATTTAAAGGACTATGTAGATTTTCTCTTTACTCATGATTCAGTCTTTGTAGGTTATATAATTTCTGTGAATTTATGCATTTCTTTTAGGTTATCTTGTTGACTTGTTCATTGTAGTCTCTTATCCTATTTATTTCTATGATACTACTTGTAATATCTATTTTATTGCTAATTTTAGTTATTTGAATCCTCTGTTGTTTTTGTATTTCGTGTAGCTAAGGATTTGTCTTTTAGTTGTTGTCCTTTAAAATAAACAAACTTGGTTTTATTGATTTCTTTTTTTTCTCCCTAATTTTCTGTGCTTCATTTTATTTACATATGCTTTAGTCTTCATTGTTTCTTTCCTTCTGCTAACTTTCAGTTTAGTTCATACTTTTCTGGTTCCTTGAGTGTCGAGTTAGGTTATTGATTTGATATCTATTTTATTTTGTATTTATTTATTTATTTTTCATAGCAACCTCAAACTCTTGGGCCCAAGCTATCCTCTTGCCTCAGCCTCCCAGTAGCAGGGACCAGAGGCACTGGCCACAAGGCCTGGCTATTCTTAGAGATGAGGTCTCACTCTTGCTCAGGCAGGTCTCAAACCTGTGAGCTCAGGCAATCCACTTGCCTAGGGCTCCCAGAGTGCTAGGATTATAGGCATGAGCCAACATGGCTGGCCTATTTTATTTTATTTGTTTTTGAGACCGAGTCTCACTTAGTCACCCTGGGGTTGAGTGCTGTGGCATCATAGCTCAACTGCAACCTCAAACTCTGGGGCTTAAGTGATCCTCTTGCCTCAGCCTTCTGACCAACTGGGTCTACAGGTGCCTGCCACAACGTCTGTCTCGTTTTTCTATTTTTAGTAGAGACGGGGTCTTGCTCTTGTTCAGGCTGGTCTTGAACTCTTAAATTCAAGCAATCCACCCACCTTGGCTTCCCAGAGTGCTAGGATTACCAACGTGAGGCATTGCACCCGGCTTTCTTCTTTTTTAATGTAGGTATTTACTGATACTGAATAGCTCTCAGTACTGCTGCTTTTACTGCTTCTCTTAAGTTTTGTCATGTTGTTTTTGTCTTAAGATATTTTCTAGGGCAGCACCTGTTGCTCAATGGGTAGGGCACCAGCCCCGTATACTGAGGTTCGAACCTGGCCCCAGCTACGCTGCAACAAAAAATAGCCAGGTGTTGTGGTGGGCGCCTGTAGTCCCAGTTACTCAGGAGGCTGAGGCAAGAGAATTGCCTAAGCCCAGGAGTAGGAGGTAGCTGTGACACCACGGCACTCTACCGAGGGCAATGAAGTGAGACTATCTCTAAAAAAAAAAACAAAACAAAAAACAAAACGGATATTTTCTAATTTCCCTTGTGATTTCTTCTTTCATCTATTAGTGGTTTAGTAGTGTGTTCTTTAATTTCTACATTAATTGTGGATTTTCCAGTGTTTGTATTGCTATTGATTCCATAGTGATCGAAAAAATACTTAGTATGAGTTTAGACTTCTTGAGTTTGTTAAGACTTATTTAGTGACCTGATGTATGATCTGTCTTAGAAAATGTTCTTTGAGCTTTTAAGAGGAATATGTATTCTGTTGCTATTTAGTGGGGTGTTTTGTTGATGTCTGTTAGGTCCAGTTAGTGTTCAGAGTTATTAAAGTTCTCTGTTTATTAATTGTTCATGTTTTCTTCTACCACTGTAAAGTGGAGGATTAAAAATCTGTCTTTCTGGCTCAACGCCCGTAGCACAGTGGTTACGGTGCCACGCCAGCCACATACACCAGGCTGGAGGGTTTGAACCCTGCCTGGGCCGGCTAAACAACTATGACGACTGCAACCAAAAATAGCCAGGTGTTGTGATAGGCGCTTGTAGTCCCAGCTACTTGGGAGGCTGAGGCAAGAGAATCGCTGTAGCAAGAGTTTGAGGTTGCTATGAGCTATGACGCTATAGCACTCTACCAAGGGCAATAAAGTGAGACTCTGTCTCAAAAGAAAAATCTTTCTATCCCTTTAATTCTGTCAATGTTTGCTTCATTGTATTTGGATGTTTTGATGTTAAGTGAATTATATGTTTATTATATCTTCCTGGTGAATTGACTGAACTATCATTATATCATGTGCTTGCTTTCTTTCTTTTTTTTTGAGACAGTTTTACTGTGTTGCCCTTGGTAGAGTGCTGCAGCATCACAGCTCACAGCAACCTCTAACTCTTGGGCTTAAACCATTCTCTTAGCCTCCCAAGTAGCTGGGACTACAGGCCCTGTGAGCTCAGATGCCATGGTACTCTACCGAGGATAACAAGAAAAACCAAAGTTCTTATTACTTCTCCTCATACCCACTTCGTTATTAAGTGCACAAATTATATCTTTAAATATTGTGCACCCATTAACATAGTTTTATAAATTTGTATTTATTTTTGTATTATACCGTCTATTTATTTTTTTGAGACAGTCTCACTGTTTTGTCCTTGGTAGAGTGCAATGGCATCACAGCTCACAGCAACCTCAAACTTGTGTTAAGCAGTTGTCTTGCCTCAGGCAAGTAGCTGGGACGACAGGCCCCTGCCATAATGCCCGGCTATTATTTTGGTGTTGCAGTTGTCATTGTTGATTTTTAGTAGGCCCGGGCTGGGTTCAAACCCAACAGCTTTGGTTTATGTGGCTGGCGCCCTACCCACTGAGTGATGGGCACTGCCATCTATTTTGCATTTAATTCAGAATTTAGGATGCTTTATGTGCCACCATTACAGTATCCTATTCGTTTATATATTTGTCACCGCTAGGGACACTATGTCTCCTGGCGCTGCATGAAAGAAGCAGGCAGGACACGGATTGAAGTGCTAGCTTGCAAGAGGTGGGCTAATGGGAGGCGCAGCCTCCACAGCGGCTGTTTATTAAGGTTATACACAAAAGGTGTGGAGAGTTAAAAGTAATGACATACGGGCTGCGTGCTTAAGGATTGCCACGTGCTCTTTCCTCACGTGTTCTTTCCCCACAACCCCTATGAAGGAGCATCAAGCATAAATGTTTAACACCTGCTTACTAACGAGTGACCCATTTTATCTCATTCTGGAACACTGAGTTACTTGGGGGATTGCCCCTATGTCACATAACATGTCAAGGCTAGCCCAGGAGACTGTCGTTTTCTCAATGTTTCCTTTTAATGTGATAAGAATCAGTAACTGTCCTTGCAAGCATGGTGTCCATTCTCTACATATCCCCCGTTTTTATTTAAGACGTTCTTGAGTAGGATAAGGGAGAAAAATAGTCATTGTTCCTTTCAGTAGCTCTTCTTGTTGAGCAGCTCATCTTCTTGCTAGGCAAAAGAACAAGAGGGCACATATAGTAATTAACAGAATTATACCAGTGGTGCCAGTGAGGGCCTTCACAGACGAAAAAGGAGAGAGATTAGTAACACCATTGGAAATGCTTTTTAATATCAGGTCCTGTGACAGATTGCAATTATTTAATAAAGGTTTTAGGTATATTTTGTTGTAAATCTATCCAAAAATGATCTTACGTTGTTCCAGCCAGGCTAGGCATGGGGGGAGACATGCCTCCTCCATGCCAAACGATATGGGAATGGTTGGCTATGGTAGTTGTTCTTACAAAGCTAACGCATTTCACCTATCCATTTGTCTCTGGCTGATGTGGAGTGGATGGGGAGTGGATGTCTCCAATCAATGATTCTTCCATAGGAAGTATTAACTAATGCCCGAGGTTTCTCGCTTCTGCCCATTGTCCATTGCACCCATTATAAATGAGTAGCAGCAGACATAGCACAGATTGGAATGTTAGGTGGGGAAAGGGTAGTGTCATACCCTTTCCAAGTTGAAGTCTGGAGGAGCAGCATGGCTTTTATTTGTTTGGTTTTAATAATATTACATATAAGAGAAAATTATGCAGTGGGAATGGGTTGTAGGTAATGACTGCCAGGGGTTCCCTGCAGCACAGTGGTTATGGTGCCAGCTACATACACAGAAGGTGGTGGGTTCAAACCCCTCCCAGGCCAGCTAAAATAACAATGACAACTGCAACAAAACATAGCCGGGCATTGTGGCAGGCACCTGTAGTCCAGCTGCTTGGGAGGCTGAGGCAAGAGAATCACTTAAGCCCAAGAGTTGGAGGTTGCTGTGAAATGGTGATCCCACGGCACTCTACTGAGGGTGACATAGTGAGATTCTGTCTCAAAAAAAAAAAAATAGGGTTAATCTACAATACTGTTCTGTTAAGGGGAGGATTAGGGATATAGGCTCAATAAGTGAAATTCTTTGTAGCAGCACTCACCTTTGTCAACATTAGTGCAGTTATTGGCAGGAACAAAAAGTCTGCCCTTAGAGGTTTACCTTGACGTTTCATTAAATCTTCAGCCACTGATGACAGTTTTTTGATATGACCCTAAGAAGGAAAAGTGAAGTTAGTAGTTCTTGGGAGAGGATGTCGTCTGTTTGTCCACTTCATGGTCATGTTATTGAAGAGATCATTGAAGGTAGATTTGTCAAAGTATTGGCAAGGTCTTTTGCTCATATTTAGGCTTAATCCAGCGGGTGGGTAGCCACTGTTTTTCTTGCTGTTCTGTAATGATACGGGCAAAGCCTCGACCCCAGTGTAACACAAAACCAGGTTCCCATTCAGACATATTGGGTTTCTTATAGAAAATAGATTGCTGTTGGCGGTGCCTGTGGCTCAGTGGGTAGGGCGCCGACCCCATATACTGAGGGTGGCCGGTGTGAACCTGGTCCTGGCCAGCTAAAACAGCAGTGGTAACTGCAACAAAAAAATAGCTGGGCATTGTGGTGGGCGCCTATAGTCCCAGCTACTTGGGAGGCTGAGGCAAGAGAATCGCTTAAGCCCAAGAGTTAGAGGTTGCTGTGATCTGTGAAGCTACGGCACTCTACTGAGGGCGACAGCTTGAGAGTCTGTTGAGATTCTGTCTCAAAAAAAAAAAGAAAGAAAGAAAATAGGTTGCTGTATTTGAGAAGGTGGCGAATGGGTAAGAGCTGTCTGGTGACATTCAAAAGGTATGTTTCCATCATTGAATTAAGAGTGAACAGAGCTCTGGTAAAAATATATCTAGGACTGTTATATGGAGGGAGTATACCATCTCCTCCTTTCTGTATAAATAACATACTTTTCAATGTTTTGTGGTGTCCTTCAGTAATGGCCTGGCCTTGAGAATTATAGGGAATACCATGAGAAAGTTGAATATTCCAAAAAGACAGAAAGGTACTTAATTTTTGAGCAGAATAAGAAGGTGCATTGTCAGTTTTAATAGACTTAGGGAGTTCCATGACATTAAAATGTTGTAATAGATGTTGAATGACATGGTGAGCCTTTTCTCCATGTAAGGCTATTGCCTAAGAAAAATGAGAAAAAGTATCTATGGAATGATGAACATATTTTAATTTACCAAAGGATGGGATGATAGTCACATCCATTTGACATATTTGGTTTACCATTTCTCCTCTGGGTTTGGTACTTTCATGAAAGGAGGGACCATGTATTTTTGAGCAAGAAGAGCAATTAGAATGAATTTGCTTTGACTGAGTTTTTGTAGGATGAAATTTTTCATGAAGCATCTTTGCATTAGCATGTGTGTAGGAATGAAAAGTAGATGCTTCTTGAACAGTACCAACAAGGGCTTGATCTATTTGTGAATTTAGTGAAGTCATAGGACCAGGTAGAATGATGTGTGCTCTAATATGAGTAATGTATATAGGATGAATACGGTGTCTAAGGAGTCTCTGGATAGATGGAAAAAGAAAAGAAATTTCATCAGCAGAAGTAATAGTTGTTGTTTTTAGGTGACTAACAACAAAATATGAATATTGAGAGTCCATGACCACATTCATAGGACAATGAAAGTCTTGGAGTAGAATAAGAATAGCATACATTTCATTCTTTTGGACAGAATTATAAGGACTTTGAACAACTTTGGAGTTATTACTATCAGTGTATCCAGCCTTGCCATGCTTGTTGGCATCTGTGTAAAAAGTGATAGTATCTATATAGTTGGTGAGTCTTTGACAATATGAGGAAGGATCCAGGAAGTAAGTTTTAGGAATTGAAATCTTTTATCATGAGGATATTCATTGGTAATTAAGTCTACATAAGATGCAAGAGTGATTTGCCAAAACATAGATAATTGAAAATTGAGTTGAATTTGTTTTTCTGTAAAAGGAACAATAATACAATAAGGATCTTAGCCTGTAAGTTGTCAAATTTTGTTTCTTCCTTTAGTAATTAGTTCACAGATTTTGTCCAAATATTATTGTAATTTTTGTGAAGTTTTATTAGGAAGGAATAGTCACTCTAAAAGGGTGTTCTCTTGATTAAATAACTCCAGTTGGAGAGTGAGAAGTGGCTATAATTATTAGTCGAATTGGTAATCTAATGTCAACCTGATCTAATTCTTTTGAGGCAAACTTTTTCAATTAGTTGTAGTTCCTTCTTTGCCTCAGGAGTAAGTGAACAAGGACTATTTAAGTCTGAAGGTCCTTCTAGGATTTGAAAAAGATTAGTTAAAGCCTAGGTGGTATTCCTAAAGTTGCACCTAACCAATTAATATGGAACATTTTTTGGAAATCGTTTAATGGTGGAGTAGGAACCTAACCTAAGATTAATGTGTTGTGGGAGAATTTGTGTTTGAGTCAGTTTGTATCCTAAATAATTATAGGGGGATGTAGTTTGGATTTTTTTCTGGAGTAATTTGAAGACCATACGATTTAAGTACGATTTAAGTATTTATCTAAATATATCTTGCAAAACAGCTAAACTTTAGTGTGCAAATAAAATATCCATATAATGAATGATGTAGGCTGTAGGATATTTTTTTCTAATGGGCTGTATAACAACTGATCAACAAAATGCTGACACAAAGTAGGACTTTTTTTTTGAGACAGAGCCTCAAGCTGTCACACTGGGTAGAATGCTGTGGCGTTACAGCTCTCAGCAACCTCCAACTCCTGGGGTCAAGCGATTCTCCTGCCTTCGCCTCCAAGTAGCTGGCACTACAGGCACCCACCTCAATGCCTGGCTGTTTTTTTGTTGCAGCTATTGTTGTTATTTGGTGGGCCTGGGCTGGATTTGAACCCCTCCGGCTCAGGTGTTTGTGGCTGGAGCCTTAGCCACTTTGAGCCGCAGACACTGAGCCAAAGTAGGACTATTTAACATAACTTACGGCAGAACTCTCCACTGAAAACGCTGGTAGGGTGTTTGTTGATTATAGGAATATAAAGAAAAGGCAAAACATAGTGAGTCTTCATAATGCAAATATATACTGAAAAAACAATCTTTTAAGTCAATGACATATAAATACCAATTGGAAGGGACCATGAAGGATCAAGGAAGTCCTGGTTGCAGGGAACCCATAGAAATAATAGTTTCATTAACATTGGGAAGAGGGATGAGCCTTCTCCATTTGCCTGATTTCTTTTTTACAACAAAACCAGGAGGATTCCAAGGGCTGGTAGAGGGCTCAGTGTGTCCTTGCTTTAACCATTCCTGAATTAAAAATTGTAAGACGTTCAGTTATTCTTTAGTTTACAGCCACTGCTCCTCCCACAGTGGATTATTGCTCTTCCAGTATAGCTTGAGAGCACATTTTGGGACAGTGGCCTCTATGCTAAATTTGACATTTGAAAGGAATTTGTATGAGAGGAATGTACAGTTATTACGGTTTTCCATTGTTGAAGTAAATCTCAACCCTGCAAGTTAATAGCAATATCAGCTATGTATGGTTGAATTAAAGCATTTTGATTATCTGGTCTTAAGCAAGGTAAAGGTAATGTACTTTGAAAGACTGAATTTAAAGTTCCTATGGCTGTAAAAGTAATATCAACTATATCTATTTTGGCCACTCTTTGGGTCACAGGGTTAAAGCCATGACTGAGACATCTACGCCAATATCTAACAGGCCAGTAAAGGTTTATCCTTCAAAGTGAGTGTTAATTGAGTCCTATTCTTATCAATAGGTGTTTCCAAAAAATACTGTTTGTACTGCTGAGACTATCAGTACGTTTTTTATTAGTACTTTGTAATTTAACAAGAGGTAAGAGGTAGGAGCAGCAAGTGAACAATCTTTTGTCCGGCTAGAATTTGAGTTGGTTGGTTTACTGAAATCATGATCTATTTATCCCCTGAGAAGTCACTATCAATAACACTTGTGTGGACAAACACTCCATAAGACGTTAAACTGCTTTTTCCTAACAATAACCCAACAGTATCTGGGGGAATAGGATCACATATTCCTGTTTTTAATTTCTTTACCTTATCACATGCTGGTAAATCTTAAAGCAGCACTACCTGGGGTGGCATGTAAAAGGGATTGGATGGGCTTAAGTTGTTGGTGAGTGGTTAGGTCTCTAGATCCTTATTCTTTGCCTGTAGGCCCCCACTAGGCCCGATTGACAGTTTCCCTGCTGTAAAAATATTCCATTTTTATCAACTTGAGAGCGGCACTCATTTGCCCAATGAAGCCCGTTTTTACAGCTGGGGGCGTATACCAGGGCGTTTATGGCCTCCTTGTATCTTTTGATTATTGGCTGAGAAAACTTTTTTTACTATTGGTATTATGATTGTTATTTCTTTTCCGACACCCTGTTCTCATATGGCCTAGCTGTCCACTAACAAGATTCATTTAGAACCCTTCTTTTAAAGCAGTCGTAAGAAGATTAGCCTTAAAGAGTTCAGTTCCTACATCAGCACATACCCATATGTATTCCTCTAAGGGAGCATTTTGTGCTCTCAGAGGATGTAAAGCCTTTTGATACTCAGCATTCTCACATGCTAAGGTTTGAAAAAGTATGTCTCTGAGCTCTAGCTGAGCAATGGCTTTATTGACTGAAGTTTTCAATCAAGCTAAAAAGTCAGTGTAAGGTGGTTTTAAATCTTTTAGAATCGCAAAAGTAATCATACGGTGATCAAGCATTGGCCTCCTTCAGGGTACTCCTGACTAGGAGGGATATTAGTAACTGTGACCAGGAAAAGCCCTACAGTATCTTCAAAAGTAAAGTCACCGGTTTCACACCCCTCTAATAAAACCTTTATAACAGAAGTTTCAGGCAGATTATCCACATAGGGAAGCACTGAGGGCAATGTTGAATGATCTATGTTAGCTTTTTTTGTGTGTGTGGAGACAGAGTCTTACTTTATCGCCCTTGGTAAAGTGCCGTGGCATCACACAGCTCACAGCAACCTCCAACTCCTGGGCTTAGGTGATTCTCATGCCTCAGCCTCCGGAGTAGCTGAGACTACAGGTGCCTGCCACAATGCCCGGCTATTTTTCTGTTTTTTTGCAGTTTGTCTGAGGCTAGGTTTGAACCCGCCACCTTCGGTATACAGGGCTGGCGCCCTACTCGATGAGCCACAGGCACCACCCTATTTTAGCTTTTTTTTTTTTTTAATGTTAGCATTTTTAACTGTGAGACTATTCAACCGGTGGTCTTCTGTTTGACTTGCGCTGACATAATAATCATTGAGGTATTTTCTTGTTTATTCATGTTCGTATCATATACTTCCTCCTCTGAGGAAGAGCCAGAAAAACTCTCATATACTTTTTTTTTTTTTTGGAGGTTTTTGGCCGGGACTGGATTTGAACCCGCCACCTCCAGCATATGGGGCCGGTGCCCTACTCCTTTGAGCTACAGGCACCACCCTCTCATTTGCTTTTTGTTCCCTAATCTCCTCAGGTTCAGATTCTAACTGAACATTGCTATCCCCCGCATTTTCAAATTGTGCCTTAACAACACCTTCTTTTTTTTTTTTTTTTGAGACAGAGCCTCAAGCTGTCACCCTGGATAGAGTGCCGTGGCATCACAACTCACAGCAATCTCCAACTCCTGGGCTCAAGCGAGTCTCTTGCCTCTGCCTCCTAAGTAGCTGGGACTACGGGCGCCTGCCACAACGCCCAGCCATTTTTTGGTTGCAGCCGTCATTGTCGTTTGGCAGGCCCGGGCTGGATTCAAACCTGCCAGCTCAGGTGTACGTGGCTGGCGCCTTAGCCCGTTGAGCCACAGGCGCCGAGCCCTGAACATCACCTTCTTCCCCAGTTTCTAATTCTTATGTCTCCCTGAACAGAAGTTACCCATTATTTTCCCAGAATGTCTTTATTATTTACCAAAGGCCCCACTTATTCCCATTGGAGTCCTTTGATTGTTTGTTTCTTTTTTTTTTGAGACGGAGTCTCAAGCTGTCACCCTGGGTGGGGTGCTCTGGCATCACAGCTCACAGCAATCTCCAACTCTTGGGCTTAAGTGATTCTCTTGCCTCAGCCTCCCAAATACTTAGCTAGGACTGTAGGTGCCCACCACAATGCCTGGCTTTTGTTTTTTTGGTTGTAGTTATTGTTGTTTGGCAGACCCAGGCTGTATTCAATCCTGTCAGCTCCGGTGTATGTGGCTGGCACTATAGCCACTTGAACTACAGGCACCGAGGTTCCTTTGTTTCTTTTTTTCCTTTTTTTTAAGACAGCCTCAAGCTGTCACCCTGGAGAGAGTGCTGTGGCATCACAGCTCACAGCAACCTCCAACTCCTGGACTCAAGCGAGTCTCCTGCCTCTGCTTCCCAAGTAGCTGGGACTACAGGCGCCCGCCACAATGCCTGGCCATTTTTTGGTTGCAGCCATCGTTGTTGTTTGGCAGGCCCGGGCTGGATTCGAACCCACCAGCTCAGGTGTACATAGCTGGTGCCTTAGCTTTTGAGCCACAGGCACCGAGCCTCCTTTGTTTCTTGATTGGCCAAAGGTCCCACTTACTCTCAGTGGTGGTCTCGTTTGGAACTCCCTCTAGTTGTCTACTGAAGGTTTCACTTACTTCCAAGTGTCATTTCCCCCCTTTGGGTCTGTGTCCAAAAACTCTGCTGACTGTACCAGATGTCGCTGCTCTACATCTCCCAGTCCTGCATGAAAGAACCAGGCAGGACACAAATTGAAGTGCTAGCTTGGAAGAGATGGGCTAACCAGAGGTGCAGGAGAGCCCTGAGCCCCCTCTGCAGTGGCTATTTATTAAGGTTATGCACAACAGGTGTGGAGAGTTAAAGTAATGACATACAAGGGCTGCATGCTTAAGGATTGCCACATGCTCTTTCCTCAAGTGTTCTTTCTCCACAACCCCTATGAAGGAGCACCAAGCATCAATGTTTAACACCTGCTTACTAATGAGTGACCCATCTTATCTCATTCTGGAACACTGAGTTACTTGGGGGATTGCCTTTAAGTCATAAAACACCTCTAGGCTTGCCAGGAGACTGCCCTCCTTTTTTTTTTTTTTAAAGAAACAGGGTCTGTCTCTGTTATTGACACTTCAGTGCCATGTCCTAATGTTTAGCTCTCTGCAGCCTTTCGCTTCTGATCTCAAGCAATCTTCCTGTCTCAGACTCCTGAGTAACTGGGACTATAGGCATGCACCAACAGACTTGACTAAGTTTTATATTTTCATTTTTTATAGAGATAAGAGTCCCACTCATTCTGTTGCCCAGGCTGGTCTCAGAATCCTGGCCTCAAGTGATCCTCCTGTGTTGGCCCTCCTCAAAGAGTTAGATTATAGGCATATGTCATCATGCCCAGCCTTCTTTTGAACTTTTCATATACTTTATTGTTGCTATGTAGTATCTTTTTTTTCATCTTGGAGGAACCCCTTTAACAAAATTTTAAAGTATGTCTTTGTGGTGATTACCTCTCTCAGCTTTGGTTTATCTGGGAAAGTCAGTTTCTCCTTCAGTTTTGAAGGGCAGTTTTGCACTGAATGTATCATCCCTCTCCCTTTTGGCCTGTAAGGTTTCTACCAAGAAATCTTAAAATCTAATGCAAGCTGCTTTATACATGATGAATGTTGCTGGAATCTGGGATGCAGAGTGATGTCACAGAGGCTAAGACTTGCCATAGGAATAGTATGGAATAAGGGAGACTGCAAGCTCTATTGGGCATGTAGCAAAGAATCTTTATTTTAACATTGCTTATATAGGCAGCACCGCACATACACACTATTAATCAATAATTCTATGACTCAAAATCTCATGATCAGGTCCTCTTCAGCCTGGTGTCTAGCAATTTATTGATTAACTGATAAACATTCATCTTAACTTTATCTAAAAACATTCTAACTTCTATAGTTAAAACCAAACCACAAAACAGAGCTCTGGAGGAGAAGGCTGTTTGAATGCCTGATCCTCAACAAACCATCTGGAGGCAGTTATCTATCTTTAAGGAGTGGTCAGGAAATTCCTAAGATATACAGGAAACTTGCCTGCAAACCCTGCCTCCATGACCAGGCCTTTGTTCACCGGAGTTTTACATCGTAGGTGACAGGGTCTTTTAAGTCATTATGGAGTTTTATCTCGGTCTCTCCTTTCCAACTCACAGAAAGATTTTTAACTTGCTCTTACAGCAAGTGTCTGTTTAAAAGCACATACAGGCTTTTCGCCTATATGATCTGATATTTTTGCTGCTTTTAAGATTCTCAGTTTTCCTTTGCCTTTTGACAGCTTTATTATATTGTTAGCCCTCTGTGCCTACAGGTTCTACATTTCTGGATTTAGTCAACCACAGATTGAAAAACACAATAAAAATTTATAATACAAAGCAGAACATTGCATCCCATGTCTGTAGTCCTAGCAGTCTGGGAGGCCAAGGCAGGAAGATCACTTGAAGCCAAGAGTTCAAGACATATTTGGGTAACTTAAGCAATTTAATGAGAACCTTATCTCTCCAAAAAAATAGAAAAATTAGTTAAGCGTGGTGGCACCCACCTGTAGTCCCAGCCACTCAGAAGGCTGAGGCAAGAGGACTGCTTGGGCGCAGGAGTTCAAGATCATCCTGAGCAAGAGGGAGATCCTGTCTCTCCTAAAAATAGAAGAATTAACTGGGCTTAGTGATGGGTATCTATAGTCCAAGCTACTCGTGGCTGAGGCAGAGAATTGCTTGAGGCTAGGAGTTTGAGGTTGCAGTGAGCTATGATGATGCTACTGCACTCTAGCCTGCGCAACAGAGAATGATTCTTTCTCAAAAAAAAAATTATAATGCAATATAAATTAATACAAATAAAAAACAGTTCATTACCATTTGCATTGTGTTAGGTATAATAATCTAGAGATTATTTAAACTATAAAGGAGGATATGTGCATGTTATCTGTGTATATTATTCTATTTCATACAAGGTATCTGAGCATCCTTAAAGTTTGGTAACTGAGGGGAGTGTTTTTTTTTTTTTAAGTATATGTGCTGCCAGTGTGAGCACGTGAGGGCAGTCTTAAAACCAATTTTCTGCAGATCCCCAGGGGTGACTATAACATTTCTCTGTGTGGGCCGTTTTGGATTTATCCTTATTAGAGTCTTGAGTTTGTGTAAGTTGGATATTTTTTCTTCCTTAGGTTTGGTTAGTTTGGGGTCATTATTTCTTTCAGGTAATCTCTCTAGCCCTTCCTTTCTCTTTTCTTTTTGAAACAATGGTAATGTGTATATTGGTCTCCTAATAGTGTCCCTTTACCATTTTTTTTTTCTTTGACTCCTTTGATTCCATAGTTTCAAATTACTAGTTTTTTATTTTGGTGAGTTTCTTTCTGCTTGATAAAGTGAATTTTTAAATTAATTAATTGCATTTTTCTACTCCAGAATTTGTTTGATTCTTTTTATAGTTTTTTATTGGAATTCTCATTTTGTTAATATACAGTTTTTCTGATTTCATTTAGTTTTATGTGTTCTCTTGTAGATCACTGAGCTTTTTCATTTTCTTTTTTTTTTTTTTTTTGGCCAGGGCTGGGTTTGAATCTGCCACCACTGGTATATGGGACCAGTTCCCTACTCTTCTGAGCCACAGGCACTGCCCAAATCACTTAGCTTTTTCAAAACAATTCTTTCTCAGGTGATTCATGTATGTCTGTTTCTTTGATGTTGGTTTGTGGAGGTTTGTTTTGTCCTTGTTAATATGTATTGGGCCATAGTTTTTGTTTCTTTGACTGCTTTGTGATTTTTTTTTTTTGGTAGAGACAGAGTTACTTTATCACCCTCGGTAGAGTGCCATGGCATCACACAGCTCACAGCAACCTCCAACTCCTGGGCTTGGGCAGTTCTCTTGCCTCAGCCTCCCGAGTAGCTGGGACTACAAGCGCCCCCCACGACGCCTGGCTATTTTTCTGTTTTGCAGTTTGTCTGAGGCTGGGTTTGAACCCGCCACCTTCAGTATATGGGGCCAGCACCCTACTGGATGAGCCACAGGCTCACAGGAGGCCCCTGCTTTGTGATTTTTATTTTTGTTGAGCTTTATGTGTTTGCATAATTAGCACCTTGTCCCAGTCTTTACCGACTGACTTAATTCTGGCAAAGACCTTTACCAGTTAGTTATTCTACATAGAGATTCTGGGGACCTCTGAATCCTTTTTGCAGGGACATGATTTTGTGGGGTTTCTGCATTTAGTTCTCTAGAGAAGTTTACTGTTTTATTTGGGAGGTTCTAATATTTTGCTCCCTCTGGTGTCCATTTATGGTACTTGAGGTTCTATGCTGTAGCAGTAAGCTTCCCAGTTCTTTAGTGTTGTTAGTAGCCCTCAAGCATCTAAAACTGTTTCCCTGTCAGCTACCTCAGATCTGGTAAGATAGATACTGTCCCTGGGTCAACGTAGTGGAAAAGCCTGAATGTGTCATTCTTCTTTCCCAAGGGGAAGTCTTAAGTTTGTGCCTTTTTCTGATTGTGAGGTTATTTATGAGGCTCTAGTTCCATAACAAGACCCTGATATCTGAACTATGCAGTTCTGTTAGTACTCTAAATTAGGTAAGGCAGACATTAGACCAGTGTCTAATTCTATCTAGCCAGAATGTTGCATGAATGCTGTATTCTTCCTCTCCAAGTCACCTCCCTATCCTTCCATTTAATAAGGAAAAAACCAAATGTTCAGGTTTGGGAAAAAGGGGAGGGTGGAATAAAGAGAGAGGTTCTTCTTTCCCTTTTTACGCAGCCATGTTGCCCTTGCCTCAGCCTCCCAAATAGCTGGGACTACAGGCGCCCGCCACAACGCCTGGTTATTTTGTTGTTGTAGTTGTCATTCTTACTTAGCAAGCCCCGACTGGGTTTGAGCCCACCAGCGCCAGTGCATGTGGCTGATGCCATAACCACGGAGCTACGGGTGCCAAACCATGGCTGTTGTCATCTTTGTACTCACCTGGGGTACTGCAACCTCTTAATTGGTTTCTGAAGATCTCATAAGGTATTCTGATTCTTACATTTTTGTTAATTCAGTGTCTTTGTGTGTGTGTGAGGACGAGGAGGATTTTGGAACTTCATATTTTGCCATTTTATTGATACTTTTCTCACTTCATGTCTTTTTTTTTGTTTGTTTTTTGAGACAGTCTTAGTCTGCTGCACTGGGTAGAGTATCATGGCATCACAGCTTACAGAAACTTCAACCTCTTGGGCTTTAGTGATCCTCTTGCCTCCATCTCCCAAGTAGCTGTGACTATAAGTGCCCACCACAACACCTGGCTTGTTTTTGGGTTTTTTTGGTAGAGATGGGGATCCCAGTCTTGCTCAGGCTGGTCTTGGACGCCTGAGCTCAGGTAATTGACCTGCCTCAGCTTCCCAAAGTGCCAGAATTATGGATGAATCCTATAATCATCTGGCCCAGCTTGTGAATTTCTGAAAAATAAGTTTAGATGTTAATAGGATTTGTGCGGAATCTTTCAGCTAGTTTGGGTAGTGTTGCCATTTTAGCAGTAGTCTTTAAATCCAAACGGGATGACTTTCTATCTATTTATGTGATCTTTCAGTGATGTTTTGTAATTCTCAGTGTACACATTGAGCACTTCTTTTATTAAATTTATCCCTAACTGTCTATTTTATTTTTTCTTTTTCTTTCTTTCTTTCTTTTTTTGAGGCAGTGTCTCACTTTGTCATCCCTGATACAGCAACCTCAGACTCTTGGGCTCAAGTGATTCTCTATCCTCAGCTTCTCAAGTAGCTGGGACTACAGGCTCCCACCACAGAGCCTGGTTATTTTTAGAGGTGGGGTCTTGCTCTAGCTCAGGCTGGTTTTGAACTTGTGAGCTTAGGCAATCCACCCTCCTGGTCCTCCCAGAGTGCTGGGTTGAAAAACAGCTGATTTTTCTGTGTTCTTGTTATCTTTCAACCTTTCTGAACTTCTTTATTAGTTCATAGCTTATCGGATAATAGAATAGAACTCATTTATTATTGTTTACTAGTAATAATTCTTTCAGTGAATTCTTTTAGGATTTCTATATACATGGCTGTTGCAGCCTATATAGCCTATGGATAGGAGTGAGAGTTATAAGAAATACCTGTATAGCTCAATAATGGAACACCTGGGTGGAAAGGGCATGGAGAGGGATTTAGCTCTCCTAATAAGCATGAGAGCTCATGAGATGAGAGCAGTGGTGAATTGGCAGTCTCTATACCTGTGGTGTTGAGAGGCACAAGATTAGTCTTATATTAGGCTGGAGGAGAAGGCAGTCAAGGAGCATGCACATTCTATCACAGACGCGCTTACTCTGACTCTGTCTCCTCTCCTGCCTGCAGAACGCCAGCACAGCGTCTCTCTGCTAAAGATTACCAAGCTCACCTAAAGACTAAGATCTGTCTACCTAAGAAGACTGCCTTACTCTCTCTAAGACTCTCTCTCTCTCTCTCCAGCTAAAGGAGATAGCCCTTAGGCACCTAAGAGAAACTGTACCAGAGCAAGATAACTTAGCGGTCTGTGTCCGGAACCTAGTTAAGCTGGGCCTAAGACCTGTCCTGTCCTGGGCCCTGACAAGAAGTGTCAGAAGGGACATGTGACACATGGCCATGCCATCTGTAAATAGAGCTGGTTTTTCTTTATCCTTTATAATTTTTTTTTTTTTTTTGAGACAGAGCCTCAAGCTGTCACCCTGGATAGAGTGCTGTGGCATCACAGCCCATAGCCTGGGCTCAAGTGAGTCTCCTGCTTCCACCTCCCAAGTAGCTAGGACGACAGGCGCCTGCCACAATGCCCAGCCATTTTTTGGTTGCAGCCGTCATTGTTGTTTGGCGGGCCCAGACTGGATTCGAACTCACCAGCTCAGGTGTACGTGGCTGGCACCTTAGCCCATTGAGCCACAGGCGCCGAGCCTCTTTTTTTTTTTTTACACTTGTTATACAGTTCTATGTGTTTCTGAAGAGTTGTTGAAAGACAATCCCAAATTATAATTTAACCTAACTTAGGTAGTAAATAATTCAAAAGTTTAATTTGTCATTTCTTGACACTATTGACTTTTAAAAGCATGACCTTATAGATTGTCTGTAAAATAAGAGAAATGTTAAATATTCTTTATTTGACATAAACCATACTAAAATGCCTTTCAATAAATAAAAGGCAGCATTTTAGTAGACCCAGGGAAATTAGATTGGCATAATAAAGATCAAAAGTACAAAGTAAACATTGCTACCTTCTCTCTAGCCCTCACCTTTAACAGGCTAATGAACACCAATTAAAACATCAGTGAGTCTTGCTTGGTTCTGAGACAGGGGATTTCCCCAGTATTTAAATAATTCACATAATCATTTATATAAATCTTAATATAAAACCAATGTTCAATAGACTTCGGGATAGCAGTTTACTACCTTTGTGAAAAGGTAAACATCACTAATTAAATCTGAACATATCTTTAGAAATGGAAAACGGTGATAGCATTTACTGAACTGGAATCACTATCAAAATCCAAAAAACCGATCATATTCGTTTAACCACAAGCCAGTCTTAGTTAAACTGGGACTGTTGAACAAAAATATTCTGTCACTCATTCATGATCTGAATTCTGGTAAATGAGACCAATCAAATTATGGTACACATAAAAAAAGCCATATTTCTCTTTTGTAATAAATAAGGCAATGGCCAACTACTACTCCTTTGTAGCTTTTTTGAGATAAGCTATCAAGTCTGCCCTTTCTCCCTTCTTCTTAATGCCAGCGAAGATCATTTTTGTTCCAGGGATATACTTCTTGGGATTCTCCATCAGTATATCCTCTCCCCAGGTTATGCCCATGTTCTTGGCGTCTGTGTAAGAGAAGCCAGCAGCCTGACCTGTCTTCCTCCCAAAGAGACCATGAAGATTTGGCCCAGTCTTGTGTTTGCCTCCTTTTTCCACAGTATGGCACTGGGCACACTTCTGAACAAAAATCTTCTTGCCTTTCTTAATATCACCAATGTTTAATTCAAAGTTCCGAGCTGGAAGCCAGATGTCCCGCTCTCTCTTTCTATTTTATTTTTTTAATGAGACAGAGCCTCAAGCTGTCTGCTTGGGTAGAGTGCTGTAGCATCACAGCTCACAGCAACCTCCAATTCCTGGGCTCAAGTGATTCTCCTGCCTCTGCCTCCCAAGTAGCTAGGACTACAGGCGCCCGCCACAATGCCCGGCCATTTTTTGGTTGCAGCCGACATTGTTGTTTGGCGGGCTGGGGCTGGATTCGAACCTCCAGCTCAGGTGTATGTGGCTGGTGCCTTAGCCGCTTGGGCCACGGGTGCTGAGCCTCTTTATCATTTCTAAACTAGATATCTTTCTCTCTTTACTTCCACCCTCTTGTCAAATTACCCTAGTTTGAACTTCTAGGATAATGTTGAACTGAATTGGAGAGAGCAGACATCCTTACTTGTTGATACCAGGAGAAAAACATTCATTCTTTTTCATTAACTTTGGCATCAGCTGTGCTTTTGGTAGGTGAATTTTCATGTTGAGAAAGTTCCTTTGTATATCTACTTCGTTATATTTTTCATATTGTTTTTGTGTGTGCCTGTTGAGAAGATCATTTGGGGGTTTTCTCTACCGCTTTATTATGTCAATATATGATGTATCAGTTAATCTTTGTATTCTGATCCAGTGTTGCAGTCCTGGGATAAATCTTACTTGGTCATGGTACATAATACATTTTATTTTTTTTGAAAATTTTATTTCATTTAGACTTTATAAGAGATACTCATTTACAGTTTTCTTCTTTTTCTGATATCTTTGTCTAATTTTGCCATCAGAGTAATACTGGCCTTATAGAATAAGTGTGACATAAGATTTTTAGGCCTAACCATATTGTGTGGACATCCTCGTTTATGAATTTTCTTCTTCCTTCTATCTTCCTTTCATCTTTCTCCTTCTTCCTCATTCTTCTTCCTTCTTTTTTCTTCTTGTTGCTTTCCCTCTCCCCCTTTCTCTTCCCTCTTCTCCTCTCCCCTCTTCTCTTCTCTTTTTTTTTTTTTTGGAGATAGAGTCTCACCTTGTCACTCTAAAGTGCCAAGTCATCATAGCTCACAGCAACTTCAAAGTCTTGGGCTAGTGATTCTCTTGCCTCAGGCAAGTAGCCTGGGACTACAGGCGCCTGTCACAACACTTGGCTATGTGTTGGTTGTAGTTGTCATTGTTCTTTGGCAGGCCCAGGATGGATTTGAACCTGCCACCTCTGGTGTATGTCACTGGCACCCTAGTCGTTGAGCTATAGGTGCTGAGCCATTTCTTTCTCTTTTTTTTGAGACAGAAGTCTCAAGCTTTTGCCCTGGGTAGAGTGCTGTGGTGTCATAGTTCACAGCAACTTCTAACTCTTGGGTGCAAGCAATCCTCTTGGCTCAGTTTTTCTATTTTTTAGTAGGTATGGGGTCTCACTCTTGCTTAGGCTGGTCTTGAACTTGCTATTTCAAGCAATCCACCCACCTT
The DNA here is from genome assembly GCA_963574655.1 of Perodicticus potto. Classification (NCBI taxonomy): domain Eukaryota; kingdom Metazoa; phylum Chordata; class Mammalia; order Primates; family Lorisidae; genus Perodicticus; species Perodicticus potto. Next base: position 6,896 of record CAUYRH010079872.1, on the reverse strand, counting down.
AGCCTCCTAGACAGAGTGTTAGGATTACAGGTGTGAGCCCCTGCACATGGCCTTTTTTTTTTTGAGACAAGATCTCACTCTTTTGCCTGGAGTAGAGTGCATTGGTATCATTCATCATACCTTACCACAATCTCAAACTCCTGGGCTCAGGTGATCCTCCTTTCTCAGCCTCCTAAGTAGCTGTGACTCTAGGTGTGTGCTGCCGTGCACAGTTAATTTTTCTATTTTTTTGAGAGATGGGGCATAGCTCAGCCTGGTCTGGAACTTAAGGCCAATAGCAGTTTTTCCACCTGGCCTCCCAGAATAATAGGATTACATGCGTGAACTACTGTGCCTGATCATTTTCATAGGATAACTTACCCGGTATTACTCTTCAGGGCTTTCAGTTGAAATTGAACTATGTGCCAGAGTTGGACAGTTTTTTTGGTTGAGATTTTTCCCTTTTGTGTGGAGGAGGGTTACTTTTACTAACCATTAGGTACTAACGAGAAGAGATTGGTCTTGCTGTTGTGAAGTACTGATTTTTCACCTCTCATTTCTCAGTTGAGATTATATTCAAAGAATTTACCCCTTTCTTATTTTGGTCTGCTTTTGTTTTATTCCTTCTTGTTCTAGTTTTCTCCAAAAGGCCCTCAAACTTGGGACAACAATTATCAGTGTGTCCTCTTCAAAGTAGGGTAGTTTGCAAAACTTTTACAAGTCACCATAAGAAAAAGTAAGCCCAGGTGTTTGGAGTTACGTATTTTGAACCTTATATAGCAACGCAACACAATAATTTTACATCTTGTAAGTCTAACAGTTAAAAACAAGGCCTGTGTATTGTATACACATTTCATTTTTATATTAATTCATTTGGGTGATCTGAGAAGCACTGGTTTAGGATGTTGACTTTCATCCTTAGTTTTTTTTTTCTCTTTTTGTTGTCATGGAAAAGGGGATTTTCTGTGTGGATCTTGGGATTTTTCTGTGTGGCTCCGGAAAATATGGCTTTTTTCTCTGTTTGAGTTAATTTTTCCTTTGGCCTTAGGTTTAATCTACTCTCCATTTTATTTAGCCTGATTTCATGTAATTCAAAATTAAAAATAAATATAAAAAAGAAAATTCAAATGCTACAAAAACTTACTCAGAAGTTGTGTCAGTGGTTCAGACCTCTTTTCCAGAGATACTCAGTACATAAATAGGGAAAGGAAATATAATGCGCTGTGCACCTTCATTTTGTTTTTTCCACTTACCTCTTATCACTACATAATGAATTTCTTTTCTTTCTTTTTTTGAGACAGAGTCTCACTATGTCACCCTAGGGAGAGTACCACAGCATCACAGCTCACAGCAACCTCAAACTCTTGGACTCAAACGATTCTCTTGCCTCAGCCTCCCAAGTAGCTGCGGCTACAGGCACCCACCACAACACCCTGTTATTTTTTTGTTGCACTTGTCATTTTTGTTTAGCATGCCCCAGGCTGGGTTCAATCACTCCTGCCTCAGTGTATATAGCTACTACTGAGGTATGGGGGCTGATCTTGAATTTCTTATGTTTTAAGCTGCAGAGTATTTTTCTTATAATGTGCTATAATTTGTTAAAACCATTCCTTATTAAAATGGTCATTTAGGGCGGCGACTGTGGCTCATCGAGTAGGGCGCCCGCCCCATGTACTAAAGGTGGCGAGTTCAAATCTGGCCTCGGCCGAACTGCAAAAACAGAAAAATAGCCTGGTGTTGTGGCAGGCACCTGTAGTCCCAGCTACTTGGGAGGCTGAGGCAAGAGAATTGCCCAAGCCTAGGAGTTGAAGGTTGCTGTGAGCTGTGACACCACGGCACTCTACCGAGGCAATAAAGTGAGACTCCTGTCTCTACCAAAAAAAATGGTCATTTAGATTGTTTTTCAATATTAGCTAATTTAAAATTTATTATAATTAATAACCTTAATCATTTTGTTTGTGCATGAGAATCTTTTGAGTGTGGGTTTTTTTGTTGTTGTTGTTTTTTTGAGATGGAGTTTTGCTATGTTGTCCAGGCTGGTCTCCAATTCCTGGCTCAGTTGATCCTCCTGCCTTACCCTCTTGAGTAGCTAGGACTACAGATGCCCACCACCATTCCCAATTCCTGGGTCATTAGGCTTGTATTTGACAATATCTCTCAGAATCCTAATTTTAAATTGTGCCTCATCGTTCTTATACTAACACATTACTACTAACAATACACAAAAGTAAGGCTTGGCATTTTGTCAGTATTTCTTTAACATCTACCTTAACCACACCATTATTTTATTTATGTCTGTATTCTTGCTCAGAATGTAATCATTAAAAAGAAAATTGTCATAAAGGATGTAATTTTGTAAAGGCTTTATAAATATAGCTTTGATTCCAGGAAGTCTCAATCTGAATGAAGTTGTGTCTTAAGTCTTAAATTTACATTGGTTTTTTGGACTGTATGATGCAGTATTTTAGTTTTTATAAAAGTTTTTTAAAATTTATAACTGTAGGGTAGGGGATGAATAGAGATATTTTTACTGAATAATTTTTACTAAATAAATACTGTTACATGTGACACAGGAATTTTGTATGTTAAAGTGCCCTTTTAGAGGTACATGATGAAATACATAGATGAAATGGTATACATTTCGAGAGATATTTCAAAATAACTCTTGTAGAGGGTGGGAGTATTGATGAAACAAGATTCACCACGAATTTGTAGTTGGTGAATTCAAATTATGGGTATATAGGGTTCATTACACTGGTTTTGTGGAAGTTTAAAATCCCCTATAAATGCCTGTAGCTCAGGGGCTAGGGCGCCAGCCACATACACTGGAGCTGGCAGGTTCAAACTCAGCCTGGGCCTGCCAAAACAGCAACGACAACTACAACCAGAAAACTAGCCGGATGTTGCGGTGGGTCCCTGTAGTCCCAGCTACTTGGGAGGCTGAGGCAAGAGAATTGCTTAAGCACAAGATTTTGAGGTTGCTGTGAGCTGTGATGCCTTGGCACTCTACCGAGGGCAACATACTGAGACTCTGTCTCAGAAAGAAAAAAAAGGTTGCTCATGCCCGTAATCCTAGCACTGTGGGAGGCTGAGGTGGGTGGATTGCCTGGAGTTTACCCATTTGAGACCTGAGCAAGAGTGAGACCCTGTCTCTAAAAATAGCCAGGTTTTGTGGAAGGCGCCTGTAGTCGCAGCTACTTGAGAGGCTGAAGCAAGAGAATTGCTTGAGCCTAAGAGCTTGAGGTTGCTGTGAGCTATGACGCTACAGCACTCTACTGGGGGAGACAAAGTGAGATGTCTTTTAAAAAAATTTCTCTATAGCACATCTTTTTCAGTTGGAATTAAGAGCAAAGTGGTAAATACTTGGTTAAATCTGACAGTGACTATAAAAATAATGCCTTATGGATTCCAATAAATATAAAATTAAAATACTTAACAGTACAATACAAGTTGGGATGGAGGCAGCTAGATGTTAGTTTACTCTTTGGAAGGATGATAATGATATTGGTTATCTTTGGATCTTGATGAGTTAAGAATTCATGTTTAAATTTTTAGAGTAAAACATGGAACAGAAAATAGAAAGTTCTTGTATAATTTAATTGTTAGAAAATTCATCCTGTAAATTTCCCCATTGTACTGTTTGCACTCGTGACCTCTTCACAGTAGTCTCCTCTTATCCATGATTTCATTCTCCTCAGTTTCAGTTACCCACAGTCAACCGAGGTCCAAAATTAACAGTATATAGTTCAGTAGGGTTATTGAGAGACAATATGAGACTGCATTCACATAACTTTAACTACAATGTATTATAATTATTCTGCTTTATTATTAGTTATTGTTGTTAATCTCTTATTTTGCCTAATTTATAAATTAAGCTTTATTATAGATACACACACACACACACAGGAAGTATCTGGAATCCATAGGGAGTTTAGTCCTCAATTTAAGGTATTTGCTGGGGGTCTTGGAACATACCCTTGAGTATAAAAGGGGACTGCTGTGTTTCGTGTAGTTTGGTATTTACATCTAAAGTTTGTTTTTGTTTTTGAGATAAGAGTCTCACTATGTCACCTGGTTAGAGTGTTGTCACGTCACAGCTCACAGCTCACAGCAACCTCAAACTCCTGGGCTTAAGCAATTCTCTTGCTTAAGCCTCCCAAGTAGTTGGGACTATAGGTGCCTGCCACAATGCCCAGCTATTTTTTTGGTTGCAGTTGTCATTGTTGTTTAGCAGGCCCAGCCCGGGCCAGGCTCAAACGTACCAGCTTCAGTGTATGTGGCTGCCGCCCTGCTCCGTGAGTACCAGCACCGAGCCACATCTAAAGATTTGACTAGATTGACTTGGCGCCTGTAGCTCAGTGGTTAGGGTGCTAGCCACATGCACTGGGGCTGCTAAACAACAGCGACAACAACAAAAATAGCCGGGCCTTGTGGCAGGTGCCCATAGTCCCACCTACTGGGGAGACTGATACAAGAAAATCACTTAAGCCCAAGAGTTGGAGGTTACTGTGAGCTGTGATACCATGTCACTCTACAAAGGGTGACATAGTGAAAAAAAAAAGATTTGACCAGATTGAAGTTTTTGGTTTTTGTTTTATTTATTTATTTTTTAAAGACAGAGTCTCATTTTATTGCCCTTGATAGAATGCTGTGGCATTATAGCTACAGCAACCGTAAACTCTTGGGCTCAAGCAATCCTGTTGCTTCAAGCCTCCTGAGTACAGGTCCTGTCCACAACACTGGGCTGTTTTTTTGGAGACAGGGTCTGACTTTTGCTCACTTTGGTGCGGAACTCCTAAGCTCAAGCAGTCCACCCACCTCGGCCCCCAGAGTGCTAGGATTACAGCATGAGCTATTTTACCTGGTCTCTTGTGCCCTTTTATTGGAAGGAACAAAATACATATTGCTTGTAAGTTTTCTGACATTACCGTGTAATAATAGGTATAGAAAGTTATAAATGCTGCAGTGAAGAATAATAAAACAAAATTAGAAGGATAGGTAATGATATAGGCAAGAGAATCACTTGAGCTCAGGACTCTAGTCCAGCCTGAACAACACAGCAAGGCCCTATTTCAAGTAGCATTATTGTTTTTTGGGGGGAGAATAGATTGGTGACATTATTATTTACTTGGCAGGTTAAAGTGGTTAATATCAGAATTAATTACTAGATTTAGGTATTAGAATTAAATACTAGAATTATTACTTTACATATTTAGGCAAAATGCAGTTTGTCTCATGTATAGTAAACTTTCTTTTTCTTCTTATTTCTTTGGTGTTTTTTCTCGTGGAAATGTCATTGGTATTTGAAAACTTAGATAACAGGCCAGGCACAGTGGCTTACACCTATAATACTAGCACTCGGGGAGGCTGAGGTGGTAGATTGTTTGAGCCCAAAAACTTGAGACCAGCCTGAGCAAGAGCAAGACCCAGTCTCCAAAAAAAAAAAAAAAAGAAAAAGACAACTGCAACCAAAAAATAGCCGGGTGCTTGGCGGGCGCCTGTAGTCCCAGCTACTTAGGAGCCTGAGGCAAGAGAATCGCTTAAGCCCAAGAGTTGGAGGTTGCTGTGAGCTGTGATGCAGTGGCACTCTACTGAGGGTGATAGAGAGAGACTCTGTCTCAAAAACATAACAATAAAGATAAAATAAATTTTTTTTCTTTTACTAAAGAATGTGGAGTAGTATTTAAATAAAGTAAAAGCCTTTTTTAATTTTTTTTCAGTTTTTGGCCAGGTTTGAATCCACCACCTCTGGTATATGGGGCCAGCGCCTTAATCCTTTGAGCCACAGGCGCCGCCCTAAAAGCCATATTTTTATTACTTACAACTGTGTTCCTAGCACTCTCGGTGGCGAAGGCAAGAGGATTGTTTATGCTTAGAGTTGGAGATTAGGCTGACAAAGAGTGAGACCCCATCTCTATTAAAAAATGAAAATATTCGCTGGATATTGTGGCAGGTGCTGATCGTCTCAGCTCCTTGGAAGTCTGAGGGCAGGGGGATCATTGGAGTCCAGGAATTTGAGCTTGTTGTGAGCTAGGCTGTTGCCAGGGCATTCTAGCATTGGATAACAGAGTGAGACTGTCTCCAAAAAAAACCCATTTAGTATTGTGAAATTATAGCCGTTAGAGTTAGTAAAATGAACTCAGCTTCTGTATCTTCTAGTGAGGGGTATATGGCTTTTTTTCCATATGGTTAAAGAGTTAGAATCTTTATGAGGCTTGCAGTACCTGTGACCATTTATTTATTTATTTATTTTTTGAGATTAAGAGTCTTACTTTGTTGCTCTCAGTAGAGTGGCGTCACAGCTCACAGCAAACTCCAGCTCTTGGGCTTAAGCGATTCTCTTGCTTCAGCCTGACAAGTAGTTGGCACTTTCCACAATGCCCGGCTATTTTTTTGTTGCATTTGTTACTGCTGTGTTTTTTTAGCTGACTGGGGCCGCATTCCAACCTGCCAGCCTTGATATATGGGGCTGGCCCCCTACCCACTGAGCCACAAGGTGCTGCCCAGTACCTGTGACATTTTTCTTTTTTGTTTCAACTTTTACTTCTCTTGCTTTCCCTTTATTGTGAGAATGTCAGTAATGCCACATTCAACTGAGGTAGGAGTGACTTCCTTGAGGTCATCGTGTTCTCTAATGCTTCTTGCCATCTGAGCAAACTATATCTTGTACCCTGTAGGTAATTAGTTTTACTCCTCAAAGAGCTCAGTGCAGTAAAATGAATATAGCATAGTGAGTGCATTAAAAATAGGGCACAGTTTCATAAGGAAATTGTTTTTTTGTTTTTTTTTTGAGACAGAGCCTCAAGCTGTCACCCTGGATAGAGTGCTGTGGCATCACAGCTCACAGCAACCTCCAATTCCTGGGCTCAAGCGAGTCTCCTGCCTCTGCCTCCCAAGTAGCTGGGACTATAGGCGCC
>CAUYRH010079866.1:0-55481 GCA_963574655.1 Perodicticus potto | reverse complement strand
CAAAGTAATGAGAAAGTCTCTTGAATGTTATCGCAATCAGGTTGATGAAAATATCTCTGATTGTATCTGAAGCCCGTACACTGTACCCCATGACTGAATTATTGTACACAGATATGATTCAATAAAAAAAAAAAAAGAAAGGAAGCCTTTGTTACTTGCTCAGAGCTGCATCGCAGGATGACAGGAGTGTCGGTGCAGTGGGTGTAGGTGCCCCACGCAGATCCTCTGAGATCCCCTTCCATGGCCATCACACCCACTCACACAGTACACGTGCACTTGTCCTTTGGTGTCTGCACTGAGGCTACCAGGGTCTGCTTTGCCCACGTTCACAATAGATTTAGGTGCTTGGAGATGCTCATCCTTCTTGGGGAGACCCTTAATCAATGACTGATGTGGGGGATGAAAACCCCTCACATTAAAGTAAGACAACTCTGAGGCATAACTTGGGATCCAGAAGTCCCCTAGGAGATCAGTTGGATGCCGTCCTCTGTGGGATTCTGGCTGAGATCACAAGCTCCCTGGGTTTCTTCCCCACACCTCCCACCAAGCTGTTTTCCCCATTTCCTTTCCTGGTTCCCTGGGAGCATCCCATACATTCACTTTAAAAATAGAGGTGAACCACAACTGTAGATAGGGCCTTGAGCTTCTCGAAGGAGCAAATTTGGTCTGAGCAACTTTTGGTAGCTTGTCAATTCGGCTAATGAGTCTCAGGTCACCCTAGTTTATTTATAAATTTGCTTTCAGCACTTACTCTGATTTAGGTGCTATTCTAGGCTCTGCACACACAGTGGTGAACAAGTGAGACTAAAACCCTACCCTCGCAGAGCATTAGATTAGACTAAATGGTTCTCTCTTGGAGGCCTCCTCTTCCCTATTAGTAGGATTTAGAGGAAGTAATGCTGGCTAAAGAGAGTGTGCAGATAGTGCACTAGCAACAGAAGAAGCGATGGTGGGAAGGAAGAAGGAAGCCCTAGCATCTCAAGTCTTAAATTCCTTCTCAACCAGATCTGCGCAGCGCACTTCCTCTTAGCTGTGAAGCTGTCTGGAGATGGACACCACCTGCAACAGGTCGCCAGAAAGAGCCACTGAAGTTAAATGGCAGCTCACTGGGCTCAAAGGCATGGCAGTAAAGCAGGTCACATGCTGTCCCCCTCTCTGGACAATAGCGCCATATTTCTCGGTTTTACAAGAAGTCTCCCGGTGACTGGAGACAGCCTCCAGGTACTGCTCATTCCTTCAAAGCTATTTCTTTCCCTCTAACAGAGAGCTCCACAGCTGTCTGGCACTGTGCTCTCGGAACAAGAGCCATGTGTGACTGCAAGCCGACAGCTACCTGGTTTCCATCACCACCGCGAAGAGAGCTCGTGGGCTCCAGCACAGGATTGTATATCATCCTCAGCATTCTGGGTAATTTGTTAAGGGAGACACCACTTGACTTCCATCCTGCCCAGGAAGTGTCACAGGAAGACTTCAACCTGCAGAAATCAAGGTTTGGTAAAAAGATCATTCTGAGATGGAGCAACTTTTGCAGAAACAGTGTTAGTGAAGCCTGAAAAGCACTGACTTGTAACACATCCTCTTAAGCATCTGATGGGTTTCTCAGGACTTGGGAAGGAGGCGAGAATGAGTTACTCTGACAGCCAGAGAGTTCTTGAGCCTGCAGATCTGGGGCTGGCCCTGGACAAAGCAGCCTGAGGCCTGGACGCACTAGAGCTTTTCGGGCCTTGTTTTTACCACCCTGCAAATGAGGATGAGAATTACAAACCAGATGGGAACAGAAGGGGTTGAATTTTCAGTGGAAAAAAACAAAGTTTTTGTGCTCTGAATGTGTATTAAGAAACTGTAAGAATGAGGCATGTGGCATCTCAGCTGCTCTCAGAAGTGCCTCTGAAACCCTGTGGCACTGGCCCTCAAAGCCTAAAGGAGCTGTGTTCCTTCCTTCCTCTCCCAATCCCTTGCTCCTCTGTGGTCTTAGTTCATAAGACTCTGGTCAGCTCTCTGAACTCATCAAAATGAACTTCTCCTCCAAATTGCTTTGAATAAGCAAAAGTTGGGACCTTAGAGAAAGTTAATGATACTAACTAATATTGTCATTATTAATAAAAATTATTAGGCACCCACTATCTGCCAGCAATTGTTCGACATGCTTTATATGCATTATTTCATTCAATCAAAGCAACATGTGTAAGAGGGAGGGACGTATTAGTGTTACCTCATTTTATGGAGGAGACAGGCTTGGTAATGATGAAATACTTTCCCAATGGTCATGCAGAGCTGGTGAGTGGGAGAAGTGGGATTCAAAATCCCATCTGACTCAGAGTCAAGGTTCTTAACCTTACTGGTTTCCTTTTCACACATCCCTAACCTCAGCCCCATTCTGGATCCAAACAGCTCCCAGCCATTGATTGCAGGCTGTCCCTCTAACCGTGTTCAGGGTGTGATGAGCTCTATCCTTTACTGAACTATAAGGGGTGTGTTGTTTGGAGCAACTTTGGCCTTGTCCAAGTGCATCTTTTTCTCCTTTCCATTGCTAGACATCTCTTCTCCTTCCCAGCACAGAAATTTGCAGTATAGAAATACACCAGGTATTTCCACCTTGGTTTAAGTTCTCTCTTCCAGGACCAATCACCTCATAAAATGAAGGGCTTTTTCTCATTAAGGAAGTGTCAGACCTCAGTAAGAAGATGGGTGACACATTTCAGGGAGACCTACTCCAACTCCTGGACATTACAGTAATAAGTGATTGCATCTCTGCTGTTATTTGAATTAGTCCCTGCCCCCCCCCCACCCAGACACAGCCCCAGATCCCATACTTGGTTGGTTGGGTGTGGTTGGAGGTAGTGAAGGGTGTTTATCCAAAATTGGCCTAGGGTTTCTAATCCTGGTTTGGATCAAGGGACATAAACATCCTCAGATTGTCGCCACCTCCTCCTTAAGGGGCCTGTTTCGGAGGGTTAAAGGCATATCCTTGGGAGTTGGAACTAAAATGAAACCCCAGCTTTGCCACTTCGTAGCTGCATAGCCTTAAGCAAGTCTCTTCCTTCTTTGAGCTTCATCTTCCTCTACAATGGATAAAACCAAAGGAAATCCATACAAATTAAAGTGTATAGCAGAGCACTGGGCAGATGTTGAATGTTTAATTGAATGTTACCTTAGTTTTATTTGATCATTGTTAGGGAAGACATTATTACGATAGCACACAACAAGCACTCAAAAATAATCACTCAATTAAGTTATAATTATTATATAAGATTCCTAGCAAGGTAGTTAACTCATGTGTAACCTATAGTAGGATTTCATTATTATTATTCTCATCAATACTGTTTTCAGTAGTTAAGAGAATTCTAAAATCATGGAGGGAAATGGGTTTTGTCGCTCTGACACACTTAGCTAAAAGTTTGAGGGGGACACAAACTTCTTAACAGACATTTTAGAAAATTACATGGGCGCCTGTAGTCCCAGCTACTCGGGAGGCTGAGGCAAGAGAATCGCCTAGGAGGAGTTGGAGGTTGCTGTGAGCTGTGACTCCAGCACTCTACCGAGAGCAATAAAGTAAGGCTCTATCTCTAAAAAAAGAAAAGAAAGAAAATTACATGGGATCAGGCAACATGGGGAAGGTGATCTTTGTCATGCACTAACCAAGCTACTGTGAAGAGTAGGAGAGGCTAGGTCTGGACAGGTCCCATTGTGTGAGTAGATCCGCTCTAGAACAAGAACATTAAGGAAACTCATATTAATTCAGTTTTTACCATGTGCCAGCACTTTTGCATGGACTCACTCATCCAATCCTCCAGTGACCCTTGAAAAAGGTAACACAATCTCTATTTGCCCCAACCAATCCTCCAGTGACCGTTGAAAAAGGTAACACAATCTCTATTTGCCCCAAAGATTGAATAATCTTTGAGAAGGTAACCAACTTGTCCAAGGTGAGTCAGATGATGAAGGGCAAGGCCAGCATCTGACTCTAGCACTATGTTGTGACTCCTTCTCATTCTCTAGCTCTGCAGGTGGTCATGGGGAAAAGTACAATAAAGGAAATGCCACGGAAAAGGCAAGGTCACTGGTGAACTTTCTCGTGCCTGCCGTGTGTGTGTGTGTGTGTGTGTGTGTGTGTGTGTGTGTGTGTGTGTGTGTGTTGGGTGAAGCAGTTGTAGATTCTCCCTTTCAGGGCAGGATCTCAATTAGTGTGATAATGAGATATTTTAGAAATACCTCTCCCCTCCTTCCTGCTGACATTCCTGCACTCCCAAGAGAAGGGACCAGCATGTGGCTAGCAGGGAGGGCTGTGGACTTTTATGATCCTTAGCTGTCATAGGCCACAACAATGGGATCAACAATGTCTCTATTGTCTCTCTCGATTTCCTTCTTGTGGAAAAGACATCTGCACATGTGTCTCCTTTGAACCAAAGATGAATGTCAGAGAGTTGGGAGGAAATCAGCCCTAATGCTAACACTTTATCTGATAATGCAGACTCATTTATTATCTGTGCTCCTCTCCCATTAAAAATCAAAAGACAAAGGAACAAAGAGAGACATGTTTACAAAGCCTTTCTCAGATAAGATCCTGGACTTCTCTTCCTCTTCTTTACAACCATATTCAACATATTTGCAGTGCCAGTCAAAAACTATCTTCTTCTTTTTTTTCTGTGCTATTTATTTATATGTTGGTTTTGGTTTCTTCCCTCCTACCATTTTTAAGTTTTTCCTTGTCAGGCCCCAGTTCTCTAGGACAGACTCAACTTCTCCTGGACACCACATATCCTTGACTTTAGAGAAAACCTATTCCCACTTCTCAAGGCCTGAAAAGTTTTCAGATCCCTCTGAATCCTCCTAGGAAAGCAATGGCATTATCCCTCCTTATCTGCCAGGGGTTATGCTATCTCTATTAGCAGGGGATGAGGGATTTCTCCCATTGTAATCAGTAGTAGTTAGTTTGGGGAGTCATCTTTTGCCTTTCTTCCTTTCAAAGTTCATCTATCAATTTCCAAATAGAAAGATGGTGTTTACTAATGAATATTAGTTTTCCTGGGGTCAGAAGCCTAACAAAGCAATTGCCTAATACTGGGAAGTTAAGGTCCAACTCCTGTAAGCCAAATTCTTAGGTACAAGGTAAGTTTTATTTCTATAATCTCTCCTCTGTTAAATCCCTTCTCTCCTTCTCCAGTCCTAACGAGTACCCTCTGCCTCTCTCTACACTTGGATATCTCACTTCCATCTAACATTGTACCTAGTGAATTTTTTCATTCTTCATTGGAAAGATTTTCATTTTAAGCATATTCCCTATGCCAGCCTCTGTGATAGAAGCCAATGATTTAAAGAAAAGTAAGAGACAATCTTCACTCTCAAAATAGTCCAGACTAGCTAAAGAGAAAGAGATATACAGATCAATTATAAATACTATAATAAAGTAATACAAAAGACTCAGAATAGTTTGGTGTTGTTTTGGCTTAATGAATAAGAAAGTCTCAATGACCAAGTTCTCTCTAAGTTATTAACTGATGATTACCTAAGAGTTACCATTTCCTGGGTTGGTGTATAATGCTTATGAATATATTTGACCAAGGAGATAAAAGACTTGTATGCTGAAAATTAGAAAACATTGAAGAAAAAGATTAAAGACACAAATAAATGGACAGATATACCATGTTCATGTTAGAAGAATTGATATTGTTAAAATGTGTATACTATCCAAATTAATCTACAGGTTTACTTCAATTGCTATCAAAATTCAAATGAAATTTTTCACAGAAATAGAAAAAAAATACCTAAAATTTGTATGGTACTACAAAAGACCCTGACTAGGCAAAGAAATCTTGAGCAAAAATAACAAAGTTGGAGGCATCATACTACCTGGCTTCAAAATATATAATAAAGCTATACTAATCAAAACAGCATGATATGGTATTGGCATAAAAAGAGGAGAGCCCATAAACACACCTACACACTTACAGTCAATTGACTTTTGACAAACGTGTCAAGGACACACAATGCAGAAAGGACAGTTACTTCAATAAATAGTGTTGAGACAACTAGATATCCACATGCAGAAAATTAAAAAAAAAAAAAGAACTAGACCCTAATCTCATATCACATACAAAAATTAATTCAGAGTGGATTAAAGCCTTAAATGGAAGACTTGGAACTACAAAAGAAATGTAAAGAACTAAAAGAAAACATAGAGGGACTGTTCCATAACATTGGTCTGAGCAATGATTTGCTCAGATGAAAGATAAGTGTTGGATAGCAGGTGGAGAAAAGGGAACCCTTGTATGCTGTCAGTGGGAATATAAATTAGTGTAGCCAATAGTGAAAATTCCTTGAAAAACTAAAAATAGAACCATTTGATCCAGCAATGCCACTACTGGGTACGTATACAAAGAAATGGAATCAATATGTTGAGGAAATGTCTACATTCCTGTGGTCATAGCAGCATTGTTCGTAATAGCCAAGATATGGAATAAACTTAAGTGTCCATTAATGGATGAATGAATAAGGAAAATATGATACACTATATATATATACAATGGAACACTATTTGGCCTTTAAAAAGAGGGAAATCCTGCCAATTGCTATAACGTGAATGGACCTGAAGGACATTATGTTCAGTGAAATAAGCTGGGCCCCGAAAGACAAATACCACATGATCTCACTCATATGGGGCATCTAAAAAATTAAACTTGCAAAAGTAGTAAGTACAATGGTGGTTACTAAGAGGGTTGAGGGTTGAGAAGAATTGGAAAGATGTTGGCCAAAGCATAGGAAATTTCAATCCAAATGGAGGAATAAGTTCAAGAGATCATGGTGACTATAGTTAACAACAATGTATCATATTTCTGAAAGTCTCTAAGAAAGTAGACTTTCTAACCAATAATGTATGCAAGGTAAGACATACATTAGCTAGACTTAGCCATTCCACAATGTATGCATATTTCAAAACAACATGTTATGTATATTTGATATATATATGATACAATGTTTATAACAAAATAAATTTTAAAAATAATTTTAAAAAAGGATTAGGAGCATAATCCTTGCTAATTCTCTCGATTTCACCCAGGTGTTTGATTTCATGGTTTTCTAGCATTTCTGGAAATAATTATAACATAGAAATGATCTTGTTAGAAATTTTATATAAAGAATATTAGTTAACAAAACACTCTGTTATTGATACATCAAGTAGGTGTATGTCTGTTGAGAACATCTATATAATTTCAATTTACCAGACTTTCATTACACCTGCAACCACTGACCCTCTCTTTATTTCTTTTACTGAGTGGAGATTCCATGCCTTGATAACTAGTTGCTTCTATGTTCAATCTTAAGACTGTTTCTGGGACTCTATAATATGATCTCATCCATAGTCACATGATCCTTCTTTCAAGAAAACACAACATTATCTTGTGAGTTAGGAATTTATTTCATAGATGCTGTTAGTATCACATTCCATTCTACAATATAAAAATTAATCCCCAGCAAAAATTAATTCTTACCAAAGACAATTTTCTCTTCCTTCTGCTTTGTGCTATTTAACCAACGTGTTATAAGCATACTACATGCCAAGCACTATATTTCGTGTCTCTCCGTGGAATATTTCTATGGAATTGTTTCTCTGACATAGGTTTTAGTATCCTCATTTTTCAGGTGGAGAAACTGGGAACTGTAAGGACGAAGTCTCTTGACCAAGGTTTATAAGTAAAAAGTGGCAGAGCTGGAATTGGAATCCTAGTCAACTCCTCCACAGCACCCCCTGAGTAACCTAGTGCTAACATTTTGGTTTTACTAGAGACATATGCAGATGTAGAGCTTCTCTTCGTGTGTAACATTGAATTTCCAGCATTGAGTGGTGGCACCTTGAACTTCAATTAAATCATTATTTAGGATAGTGCATACAGAAAAAGCTTTCTTAGAAGAATTCAAGACATGCTTGTTCTGTTTTACTTTATTTGAAAATGACTTTTTCTAGTAGTTTGCTTTCAAGTAGCACACTGGACTTATAACTTCTTAAGCTCAGAGATGCTCTCCTGAGGACATGTTCTTTATTTTAATTGAAGTCTTCATCATTGGCTGGCTTCCAAGGGGTATACCAGATGTCTTTTTCTTTGCTGTAGCTAAAGTAGATGACAATGTTCCAGTTCATTTTTCCAATTTGCTGTTCTGTGCTGGCAGCCTGACTTCTTTACTGAACTACACTTGTAAGGCCAAAATCATGGAGCAGGTGGCAACAAGTGAGACTTCTGAATGTATTTTCTTTGGTACACTTGGGCAAAGTACCCCTACACACACACACACATACACAAACTCATACACGTACACAGAAACACACAACGTCTCTTGTTTTTGTTGTAATAGTTAAGCCTGGATTTTCCTAAATTTTCACATACATGTAACTTTTTCAGAATATGTGGTCCCAAAATTGATCCTAAAGAGACTACTAAGTAATCCCCCATTAAGAGCCTTAAAAATTGCCCTTGTTCGGAAACCTTTCCTTCTCTTCGTTTGCACCTGCAGAAAAGTTCCCTGACTTTCTCTCATGTCTTCCTTAGTCCTATTTTTTTATGCTCTGAGATGCTTCATACCTTAGAATAAATTGCAGAGTGCGTGTGGGAACAGGAAAGTGCCTTTAAGATCATTCACTTTTTGAAGCAAATACAGAGTAAATTCTTACTCGTGACTTTATCCATAACATCTAGAACAGCTTCTGGTGCTTTAGCTAGAGCAGCTAAAACAAATATTTGTCGGATCAGCTAACTCATTGTGGAGCATCAATTGATTGAGGAATTTAGTCACTTCTTATTTTTCACAGTGACTTTTAGAGCCTATGTGACCTTTCCCCCCAACTTAAGTGGCACATGATGAGGGGGTTCATTTAACTTTCTGTTCCATAGAGGAGCAAACCAATTAAACATATAATAAAACAGATGGGAATTTTGATTTTATAGGAATCTGGGAGGGTCTGGGGGCCTCCTGGGACCTGTCATTGGAGTGAAGACTGGAAATCTCCATCTCTTAGCCAAGTTTTGTTAGCCTCAGGTGATGGTGTTAACACAGTGTTAGGCTGCCTTTTGAACAAAATACAAACAAAACCAAACAGAAGAAAAACAATCAAACCAACCCCCCACTGCCCACTGGCTGACTGAAGCAGCAGGATTGTTGTGTTGAGGAAGGGGCCAGAACAGGAGGAGGTGGCAGTCTCCTAACAAACTGCATTGTTTGAACGATTTTATTTAGTGTGAAAAAAAAAAGGGGGGCCTCATACTGAAGATTTATTTGGAAGTTCTGGGCAGATTAACTTTTGGTAAGAGTCAGAACTAAAAAGTTTATTGGGAATGCTACGTACACTCCAAAGACCAACAAGCGAATTTAAGCTAGATGTGATTAGTATGAAGAAAGTTACATTTATTGTACTCTTATGTATAATTGATCACATGAAAGGCCTTTTGTAACTATAAAAGAGACAGCCCATTAAATTGTTTTACCCTGAGGATTATACAAATTTGCAGATATCAGATTGGATCACCAGCCTATTGGTTTCATAGCAATGGTAAATCATTAAGATGCATATTTTAATTCATATATCTTTCTTGTTATTTATTATTAACCAAGTAGCTCCTCCCAGTTTTAGCTTTCTTTCCAAACATCTGAACCAATCATTCTGCCTCTTTAGTTACCAGCAAATGATTAAACTGATTGCTTATACTCTACAGGTCACCTCTGAAGAATCTTAAAACAGAAAAAAAAAATATTTAGCAAGAACACAGCCGTGTTACTTAGCCATGGACAGAGAGTCTACAGAAAAAGTCAGAGGCCATCTCATCTCTTGATTTGAGTAGAGAGGCCATGACATCCTTGGCCCTGTTTTGTGCAAATTAGTGGAGCTCATATTCAATCTTTCCATTATCAGATAAGAATATGCTCAGAGAGGTAAAGGTTAAGTTATGAATATTACCTGGCACACAGGGCACAAGCAAATTGGCTCCTGTGTTTATACTAGAAAAGACTGTTGGGATCAGCTGCCATTCCTTCCTTATTTCAGATAGCCCAGAGCAAAACAGAAGCTTGAACTCTTCCTACTGATACTTCAGAAGGATGGATACAGCTGCAGATCATAGCCTATGTCACAAGGAGACTGAACCAAATTTGTCATTGCCTGTGCCCTTGATTTACCATTTTCATTTAGGGAAATATACCTGGCGGATCTCAATCATTAGAACCAGGGGAGGTTGGAATCAGATGGTCACGTTGCCATGCAGAACTTCCCCAGTAGGCATCACACATTTCTTCCAGACCCCATAATTACTATACACCTTCATGTTTTTCAGGCAGTGCAGAAATGTTGGGATGTGCCAGCTGCCAATGACACCGCCCCTATCTACTATTCCCTTTGTCCCCAAAGCAATCCATGCTCCATGCTGATTTTTTCTTTGTACCAGATTAATCCTACTTAGAATTTTAACTGGAGAGGTCAGATGGTGTGTGTGCACCTGTAAATCTAGGGTTCTATCAGCCTCGTGAAATCTAGCTGAGACAAAGGGGGGAGGGGACTTGCTGCATAAATGGTATTCAGTTTTAAATGAAGTCTCTTAATTAGTATTAAACTTTTTTTAAACAATCAGGATATTAAAGCTAGAAAGAAGTTAATGAGTCTACGGAGAAAGAAACTTCTAAAGATCATTTTGTGCTTGGGATGGTAATTGCTGTATGACATTTTGATGTCATTACAACATGAAATTAGGAGGGCAAAATGTTTCCAGAGTGTTTCTTTGGATACCCTGTTAGGCAGCTTTTAAAAGGCAAGATTATGCTGGCAAAATGATTTCAGCGTGTGCCTTTGGATACCTGCTTAGCAGAACATCATGAACTGAAGTTGCAGTGCAAAATGGTTCCAATGTGTGTCTCTGAGAAGGCACCCTCTTCACTGTTACGTCCAAATTGCAGGGGAAGATTAAACCTGCAAGTAAGGGAAAAATCGGTGGAGATTAGTCTCAATTATGATGTCAAAATGAAATGAGAAAATCATAAGCAACAGGATTGAACTTCTCCCTGCCCCATCGAACCAAGCACTGTGTGAGCTGTGATGTTGACAAGACGCTGAGACTCTCTCCTTCTCACCATGGTAACGATGAAGCGCTTTATGGAAGGGACCGACACAGTTTTATGTATTAACAAGTTGCAAAACAATATGGCTTGTGGTAAGGAGGAAGGCCCATTTACTGGTGAAATCCTAAATCTGCATGAATGCAAGAAAATTTCCTTTTCTCTAGAAAATTAAAAATTAAAAAATTGAAACCTCAAGAAATATTAAAATACTCTTTTGCTATTGCACCTGGAAATTATAAACAATAATCTACAATGGATACTGCCTTAAAAAAAAAAAACCTCTGAAACATAACCAAAAATTACATCCAGGCACACACCAATATCCCAAGTCTCTCTCACAATCTCTCCTTTTTTCCCCCAGATGTTTGCCTCCTGCTGTGCAATCTTCACATCCAAAGAGGCTCTAAGAAGCAAAACATCTGGGATTGTCTATTATAGGAGTTAGTGCCCAGAGGAAAAGAGGGTTAAAATAACTAACGTTCCTCTCTGTCAGTCCATAAAAGCATGCTTACTTTTCAGATGTTTGCCAGTAAGCCCAGTGTTTTGTAAAATGCACCATATTTTGCAAGTCTCTTGGCCCATATTTTTCATGCTTATTGGTGGGTTCATTTGAACTCACGGTCACATTGTGTTTGTATATTTGCATGCGCAGATAGGTATGTGACGTGTGTGCTTCTGCGTAGATGTGCTGTGATGGTGGCTGTCAACATAGTTGTTACGGTAAGAAAATGTGAAACTCAATTAGCCTGTTCTCAGAAATAAGAAATTGGTTGAGATTAATATCCCCCATCACAAACACAGTGGGAAAGTTGGTTCTCATAGGCTCCTGACAGCAGACTGCCAATGGAACCATTAGGCACCATGCCACCTCCTCCTCTCCCGGTACCCCATGCATTTCTCTCTCTCTTCCTGTCACAATTATGTGATGAGGTATGGAATCTACACCACCAAACAAAGGACGGATGACCTGTGGATAGACTCAGTGGGTTCATGATCTTTCTACAAACAGGACTCTGGGGACAAGGAGATCTGAATGTATTTTCTACCTTGCACCTCAACATTTACCCACCTCTGTTCTGTTTTAAAACAAAATAATCGTAAGCTTAGGATCTTAGATTAGCTGAACTTGAATCAGAATAAAGAAAATGAAGGAGCCCTATGCAATTTCAGTTCACTTACATAATGTGGCATAGCTCTTCATCGTAGGCCTCTCCATAGCTGCTTGGAGATTCGCTTCTATTTGGAGGGGAAATGCCCCTGTCAGGGTACATGGATGAGGTTTCTCCGACTGCATAGCCCCCTGTAACTTTGCTCAGGGATGCTGTCAAACTCTCCATGAAGTGTGAGAGTCAGTTATTTCTACTTATGTATTTTGTAAGCTCCTCAGAGAAAGTGCGGCTGTAACTGCTCAGTCCTATTATTAAGGTTATTATATGCGTATGCACCGCCACTTACTTTTGAAGAGTAAATATTTGTGCTAATTATATCAGTGTCATCCACTGTGCTAATTATATCAATATCAACATGTGGGTATTAATATAATTAATTAGCACAAAGATTTACTCTTCAAAAAGACATGGCGGTGTCTCTGATTCATTTGCCATGAGGGGAGCATGAGTGAAGTACAGTCCTATAGTTCTATATTTAGGCTCTGATATGCAATCAGCTTTAATAATTACCTAGTATTGTAGGTGGCCTCAGACAAGTAAAATGTTTTTTTCCAGGTTTCCTGGGAATTGGATGCTAAGATGAAAAGCATATGAGTAGCTTTCTTCCAACATTCTACTTGGTGATTAACCAACTATCCAAGTACAAAGCTGCTTCTAATTAACCCTGAAGACCCCAATATAAAAGTAGGTGGAATGAATTAAAGTGTTAAAAAAATAAGAGAGAAAGCAATTCTCCTGAATTAACTGTTATTATTAAACAATATTCAGCTTATTACATTTTAATTGGAAAAACTACCCAGCAATAAGAATCAGAAAGGAGAATAAAAAAAACAATCTGAGTAATAAACAACCAGAGCATTGAGCAGAATTTAATTTGCGGCTACTTATTATGTCATGAGTTCCTGGTAACTGTGTTAATGACAATGACATGATAATAGTAGTTCACTATTTCAACTGTTTTTAACTCCGTATCAACTATAGTGCTAAGTACTGACCAGTGATTATTTTTTTAATGTTTACAACTCTAGAAAGCATGATTTTAGTCCTTGTTTTCATTAATAAGGAAACAGAGGCTTAAGAAGTCCAACGTCTGATCTAAGCACACAGCTGGAGAAGGCCTAGACCCACATCCAGGTCTGAGCACCAGCACGCTCTGCAGCCTTCTCAATGGATGTGCCCAAGTTCCCCAGAAAGAGGAGCCCAAGAATGCTGGAGAGGAGTCTCCTTCCATTTGCTTCGTTAGAACCAGAAAGGAACTTGCCTTGAAGTACACTTCCCTCCAAGAAGGTCACACCGGGGCTGCCTCGAGGGAAACAGCAAACTCAACCATGTCTTTACCAGGAGGGTAGCACACATAAGGCATATCACAACCAATTCTGTTTCTCCTGAATCCATAAGCTGATACATGTAAATCATTTTTTTTTGAAACTGATATCAGGCAGTAATGAAAAGGCTACAGACCCCAAATTTTATTCACAAGTTCCTGATGATAAGCCAAATTAGGAAAACATAGATTTTTAGAGTCAGATCTTTGAGATACCCCAGTCCTGACACAGACAGGAAAAGTTAAAACCCAGAGTCTGGTAACAGGCTAAGGCTGAATATTTCAGAAGGAGCAGATAAAAGGACTTGGAGCTTGGGGCTCCCACTTGTATGTTCAATCTGTTAGGCCACGTGGCCTCCACTTGCCCATCTCTATGAGGTTAGTCTGACAGTATTAAAGTTTCCCCAAATTTATGAGTAAACCTCAGAAACACTCTTATGTTCTTGAATCAAATAATGAAAGTAAAGAAATTAAGAATTTCAAAGGTCAGGCACAGTGGCTCACAACTGTGATCCCAGTACTTTGGGAAATCAAGGTGGGAGAATCACTTGAGGTCGAGAGTTCCAGGCTAGCATGGGCAGCATAGCAAGACCCCATCTCTAAAAAAAATGTTTAAAAAATTAACGGTGTGGTGGCACATGCTGGAGGCTGTGCTGGAAGTATTTCTTGAGCTGTGACTGCAGTGAGCTATGATCGTTCCACTGAACTCCAGCCTGCGTAGCAGAGCAAGGCCCTGTTTCCCAAAAAAATTTTAAAAAGAATTCTAAGAATCATTGATCTTATTTATCCATCTGTTTTACCATGGTATTCCAAGTCTTTGAATGATCCATTCATTACCTTAGCAATTTGTCTAAGTAACAAAAAAGAAGAAAAACACCTGGCTTCCATAGAAACAGGTTTCCACCTTTGTTCCAGATACCACTTTTGCTTTTCCTCATTTCCAAGGATTGGCTGTTGCCATTTCAGCTAACTGTGAGGAGAGTCAGAGAGACAACAGAAATACCCAGAGACGGGGAGAGAACACCCATCCCACAGCAACTACCCAGCTTCCCAGAAAGGACCCTTGACATCCTTTCACCGTCTTCCCACACGTGTTGTAAAGCCTTGGTGCTGGTGCCTTAAGTGTGGGCAATGTCTCTTCTCTAGAAATATTTTGGGATTTTTTGTTTTTATTTTTGAGACAGAGTCTCACTCTGTTGCTCTGGTCCGGGTGCAGTGGTGTGATCGTAGCTCACTATAACCTCAAACTCCTAGGCTCAAGGGATCCTCTCACCTCAGCCTCCCAAGTAGCTGGGACTACAGGCACCCACCACACCTGGCTAATTTTTTTCTATTTTTAGCGGAGATGAGGTTTTACTTTTGCTCAGACTGGTCTTGAACTCCTGGCTTCAACCTTCTCTAGAAATTTAGCAACTTCTACCTTGCTATGACACAATTCCTTTCCTCTCCGGTGGCCCAATCCCAGAATGGCTTTAGATTTCTTCTCTCAGACCCCAGCACTTGACATTCACGTCTGAACTGTCCTCCCCACTCCACTGCCTTCGCCACCCTCACGGTGTCTGGCATCAGAGACCCGTCCTGTTGGGCCTGACTCCATCGCTCTGCGTCCCTTCTTTTTTTTCTTCCTTTCCACACGTGTGCCTTGCTATGTTTAGAGGACACTGCCTTCAAAGAGGCACTCCGAAGCGTTATAACACAGTTAATATGTGTTTTTATTTCTCTCCCTGTGGAGTTAACCACGTTTGTGATCATCATGCAAGTCACCACTAAAAAAGTGCTTTTCATCTTCAAAGAGCCCAGATTGGGTGAGGCCCCCGAGGTGGGCTTGTCCAGAAGGCTCCTCTGGTCAGGTACAGGACTGCATTAATTAAGCTCCATGTGCTTTGTTTCACGAGAGGGTCAGGGGCAGATTTATCACTTCCTTTGATTCACTCTGATCAGGATTTTCCTTCTTTTTTCTTCAAAAGCTGAGAGTCCACGACATACCTTTGGGCGGGGGTGGGTGGGGAGTAGGGGTGGGGAGAAACAGCTTCAAGGACATATTCTTCTGGTGGAAAATACTCTGTTCCATGGCTCAGACTCCAACAATGTTCTTCCATGCGATCCTAGAAGGAAGACACTCAGAGTCTTCATGGACCCAACATTTGCCTGTTTTCCATGTTTTTTGTCACTGAATTTCTCTGGAAGAAATTCAGCTCTTCCTCTGTCCTGTTTCTGTAGGAAGTCTCACATACACTTCCTCCTGTTTGTTTCCCTTCTTCTTGCAGTCGGCCCTGTTCTGTTTGGAATCCTGGATCAGGGGAGGCTCCTGTCAGAACAGAGCCCCAGGTGCCCAGGACCTTCCACGACTCAGCACCTTCGCCAGCCCTCCTCACCCACTCCCATCTCAGCCTTGGCCTCTCAGCGCCCTTCTCCCTTCTTTCTCCTCTTCTCTTTTTCCTTATTTCCCTTTCTGTCTGCTTTCTTCCTTCCTCCCCTCTTCCCTTCCTTTCCCTCTTTCTTTTTTCCTTCCTTCCTCCTTTCCTTTTGAACATGGGGCTCTTGGAAGTTAACTAAATTTTCCACAACCAGAAAATGGTCAGAGCAGGATTTGAACACCAAACTGAGTCACAAAGTCTTTCCTTTTTCCAAGTTTGAAAGGAACTGATACATTAATTCATTATAAGGCAAGAATCATCAATAAACGATCAAACATGCTATACATTTCCACAAAAAGCCCTGTTTCCTTCATACATAAAGCAGAAGGGTGAGTTCAAGTTCTTTAGGATCTTCCAGGTTAATTCATACCTGCAGAATGTGAGCCTCCGTGTCCTCATTCTAATACAAGGATATTAACAACCTCCTAGGTTTGGGGTGGTAAGTAAACTAGGGAATGTACATATGGCCCAGCCTGGGTTTTCTCCCCCATAGTAAGGAGATAGTAAGAGGTGGTTGCCATGGGAGTACTGTGAAATGATTAGACAAGCACTGTGACAGGTACTCAAACCTTCAACTCTTCCTAAGACCAGAAAGAGGGAAGGGCAACCCACTGCTTCATTTATATTCTAATAACTAATATCTCTTAACTTCCTGATACATTCTTACAAGATGCCATTCAGCATAAGAAAGTGAAGGCAAAGGGATATTTTGGGGCCAGAATCTTCCCATGTCTCACAAAGAAAGCTCATAGGCGCGCACCAAAGGGACCCTGCTCAGAATGTCCTTTCCTAAAGAAAACATTCAGGGTTGGGCCATTTCCAGAAATAGGAGCAGGAAAATTCCCATGGTGCCGAGGCACTTGTTTCCAGAGGGTTACTGGGTCAACTACTGCGCCCTTTTCCCAATGGAAAAGTGCAAGTTATCCCACAGGCCACAGGGCCAAAGGAGAGGTGGTGTGGTGTGTGGGAAAGAGAGCAGGGTTAGACAGGGGGACCTGGACTCTGCTCAGTCCTGCACTGGCCTGGAGGGATCCTGGGAAATCGCCGCACCTGCTTGCTACCTGACTCATTCAGTCTCACTGCGCACCGGACTCGTCTGGGGGATTAAGAAATGTGCCAACACCTGGGCGCCTCCCCAGAGTTCCTGATTCAGCGGGGCCCAGGCACCAGTATGTGTAAAGAGCTTGCCACGTAATTCTAAATGCAGTCAGAGTTGAAACCATTTGTTTAGACGATTATTCCGTAATCTAGGTTAATCTAGATCTGTTATTCGCTAAATACAGGATTGAAAACTAAACCAGAGCAGAGATATTGTGCCGTAATGCAGTATTGTTTTTCATAGGCCACTTGCCAACTTTTCTTCTTTGGTGGAGAATCAGCATTGATCTGCTGATCTGATAAATGTTTATCATGTGCCTACTGTGTGCGAGGGGCTACCAGAAAACAGCTTGATTCATGTGGACCCAATTGCTTTAAAGAGCAAAAGTTCTTCTTCTCCAAATGCACTTCATCCTCTGGGAAATGGTCCGAAGCTCAGAGCACTTTTCCATCTGGAAGAGCCCCTGGGGATAGCGCCTTTGCTGTCACAGCAGATGAGAAATTTGACTACCCTCCCTCTGCTGATAAATGTCTAGGGACTGGGTAAGAACCACCTTTCTGTGTACCCTTAGCTTTATCTTTTCTACTCCAAGAGTCACTCCCAGTAGCAGAGGTGTCCGGGAGCATAATCACAGGGTGAAGGCAAAGTGAGGCGTTTGCTTTGGTGTGGACTCCAGAAAGAGGAAAACCCCTCTTAGGTGCTCAGATTTGCACGCGAATAAGAGGCACTGCTGCATTCTTCAGAGATGTTTCAATATTCCTGCTAAATCCAAATACTTATTCATAGTCCACCTCTTTCCAGAAAAGATTTAAGACAAAGGATCAAGTTTTGGCCAGACAGCAAAGCAGACTGCCTTCAGAGGGAGCCCAGGTTGAGGAGCCCTCCCCAGAGCTGCCCTCCTGTGGCCGTCAGTCAAATGTCTGTGCACCTGTCTGAACTCTCTCCCTCCCATCTTCACGCAGCCAGGCATATTTGAGGGTCATTGAATGGCATGGAGGGAGAACTACTTATATTCTGGGAACCAGGAAGAGGAGAATGTGATCAAATGAGAAACGCAGACATGGACCGCAGAATCAATGAGGAGGGGTGGCCTCAAAACCTTCTAATCCTTGTCCCCAGGGGGAAAGAGGCCCTCTTTGCCAAACCAACTTTCACTGATGGTAGACATTTCAAACATTGTTTTCACATGGAAACAAATATAGATGCTGTAAGTAAGATGTAGAGGTCACACAAATCATTAAGACAGATGAATTCCGATACAACCAATGCTCTTGCTGCTTTCAGGAGATCAGTTACTGCCATGACTCTAAACCCCTTCTCCACTCCAGGCTGCTGTGAGGGATACTTCAGTGAGGTGTGGAGAGCAACGGACAAATCCGATTACTGCATTTTACCGATGGAATCTAGAGTTTTACTTGCCCAAATATTTAGGGTTCATCAGTGGCATGGCTGGGGCCAGAACCTGCATTTCTGTCATGCGCTCCAGTGCTCTGCAGGGTATAGGGGAACAAACATCACCGGGGAAAGATGAGCAGACACACCTTGTCACTAGGACCTTGAATGCTGGCACTGGACTTGGAATCTGTAAATGCATGCTTGAGCCCAGCTCTGTTACCTAGAAGCTCCGCGGCCTTGAACACGTCTCTAACCCCTGCAGACCTCAGTTCCGGCCCCAGGGATTTGTCGCTTCTAAAGTTGACCAGGCTGGTGCTGATTTGAATAACGATGTCAACACCTCCTTGTCTTGCCTGTGACTGGCAGAGTGGGGGAGATTCTAGCGTTATCCACCTTTTTGTGTGTGTGGGTCTTTGTAAGGGTAAAGAAAGGTCAGCGAAGGGTAAAGAAAGAACAGACACAGAAGGTCCACCCCACAATCAGGACAGGTTTACTCAGATAAACCGGGGGAGAGGGGGACCTTCCACCTGGGCTGAAACGCAGTTTCCCTTACAATCTGTCTGCTTCTATAGCCTGTTTAGGCGGGAAAACTTGTTTGGGGTGGAGTTGGAGCAGAGTGTAGCCTGCTGAGGCGGGAAAGCCCTTTTGGGGTGGAGTTTTTTCTTCTGGGTCCTGGCAGGGCTGATCTCTGAGAAATGGCCCTTCCCCTGCAAATAGAAACCCGAGTGCAGCGAAGAGGGTCACGCTGGGTACCATCATCTCTCAGGACTCCGCCTCCCTCGGTCTCATCTCACTTAACAAAACCAAACTCCACGGTTTGCCCTCTGTTGGATCCTCAATAGGAGTCATGGATATTCCATGAATAAATTCTTGGCCATGCTGATTCCTCAGGGAAAGTGAAATGAAGAATTCCCCTTTATTCAGCTCACAACGCTGGGCTATCTCAAGCCTGGTGCGCCAAAACCACCTTTGCCTTAGACCAGAGACTAAAAGTTTCTCAGAGGCATTTGTCTGGATAAGAAACGCGGGAGGGGGCTGAAACTCGAGACATTTTAAGAAAATGATGTTTTGTGTCTGACAAGCTAAAGCATTTTTAGGAAAACACCCCCCCCCCAAAATATTTTCCATGCTAAGTAATGTTGAATTTTATTTATATGTATGTAGACATATATACTTCTACTTAGAAAAAGAAAGGGTCATCGCTACCCATAAGTAAATAAGTAAGATCTTTTCATTGGGTTTTTCTAAAGTCCCAGGAAAATTCTTTTGAAAAAAGGCTTAAAATAATCAATAATGAGAAAGCTCTGCTCCGGTTGTAAACCTGATCCAAGTCTTGTCACTGACGTCGTTCTGTTCTCCGGAAATCCTTCCTGTAGCGCTCTTTAGCTTTTTTCCCTTCCCTCTTGGGTGGATCGGGAATAAAATTGTTCATCTAGCACTTAGCACAGTTTTCCTTCAAAAGATTGAAGGAGGTAGGGGCTTGCCAAATGCACGCCTTTTGGGTGGTAGAAATGTTTCACTTTGTACTTTTGCTGTTTTACCTGAAGGTCAGCGACATGGAGGGTTTGATTGGAAGCACCAGCTTTCAGTGTGGGACAAAGAGCCTCCCACGTGGCTTTAGGCTTCAACCTTGGATTTTGAACTCGTTGCGTTCAGTAATGTGGGATGTCCCCACCTCTTCCTCTTGGCCAGGCCAGTCATGAGCTGATCTCAACATCTTTTGAGTTAGGGGAAAAGACCTTCCTGGCTTCCTGGTACTGTGTCCTGTGGAGGCTTAAGCTCCTTTGTGTCCTCACAGAACGCTCTCTTCCAGGATCCTGGTCAGCCCCTTCCCTCCATAGGTCTGCTGAGACTTCCCCATTCTTTACTTCTGCGCACAAGATTTACATTCAGAAAAGAAGAGAACCACCCTCCCAACAAGGACTGGCTTGGCATGCTAACTGTCCCCAGTGGTCAGAAAACATGGCCAGGCTAAGAAACTTGTAAGGAAACATCTCTGCAGAGGTGGAAAGGGCCCCAGCCTTGGAGGTGCTCAAACTTTCTTAGCTGAGTCAGCTGGCGGGCTCTCAGCCAATGCCACATGAAGGGGAGTTTTACGACAGTGACTCTTGGCGATTAAAAAAATAGACTGAGCTTTTAAGTTCACTACAACACCCCTAAACTTCAGGGAAGAGAATCATAGCTTCAGACCTTTATGGCTGCCTGGCAAAGGCCACTGACTGGGAAGGAGGTCCCTCTGGTAACAGGGAGCAGCAGGTCAGCTCATTACTGGTACAGACATCCCCAAATCATTCCTGTTCAGTGTTGGGGTGCCCTGCTATAATTTCAGTGGAACACGCCTAGGATTCTGAGAATCCACCATGGTTAGACTAAGTCACAAGGTGGGGTTTGGAATAAACAGGAGAGACTAGAGTGCTGGTATGTTTCCTGTCCTGTCTACTTGTTCAGAATGTCCCCTTGCTTCCCTTCGGGGGCAAAGTCAGCAGGATCAGAGTACTAACCTACAGCCCTGTCTTTGATGGCTCCCAGAGGTATAAAGCCTATTAGGAATCTTAGCTTAAAAGGCCTTCCTTTCCATCCACCTTCTGAGTTGAGTTAACAAGGGTTTCATTAACCTCAGAAAATGGGTTAATTAAATTTGGTTAATTAGATTTGGTAAAAATGAGTAAATTAAAGTGATTTTCCCAGAAACTCTTACTACTATACCAGATCGTAGAATTAGAAACCAATGACTATGAGTCACCTAAAGTTACAAAATGGAGTGTCCCCTGAGGCAGACGCAGGTCCTAAAGAAGACTGGGTCAATCTGGCAAGTGTGCACTTGAGGAGTAAGGGGTCCAAATGTTACCAGTCTCTGGGCCCATAAGCATTGCTCCCAGGGCAGCCCTTAGAAGAGGGACCCTTATAAGTCTTTCAGTATGTCACTTTCAGGGTCGTTAATCTGGAATAAGAATCTGTCTCAAAACAGGGCAGCTCCCAAATGTTACCTTAGCTAAGAGTTCACACAATTGCTCAGCAAGAGGCTGGCTTACTCCCCCAGACCTGCCCAACCTTCTCAGAATAACTGCTACTGCTGCTGCTGCTGCTGCTGCACGCCAAGTTGAAGCTCACTTTTTTAAGCAATGCTAATTGGAAGTGAACATCTTATAAATAACCCATGCCCACAATCTTTGACGTGCATATACATTCAGCAAACCCAACCAAACAGATTACATTCAGAATGGTTCAACAGGAAGACCGGTGACATATGTGACCTTTCACCACCCAAACAGACAAAAGGGTGCAGGTGGATACTGGTACAGTATTCTCCTTACCTCCTTCAATGACATGCATATTTCCTGTCGTGGTTACCATTGTGTCCTAGCAAGATGTACAGAATTCAGGCGCAAGTTTCTTTCTTTTCTCCCCTCCTTCCTTCCTCCTTTTCTTCCTTCCTTCTTCTTTTTTTATTCTTTCTTTCCTTTCTTTCTTTTTCTCTCTCTCTGGAAAAAGTAAATAGGATGAGAAAAAAAAGAACTTGGCTTTCATGTGTTTTGGGGGTCCAAAGTAAGTCTGAATAATTGCAACCAATTAACTTAAGTGAAAATTTCTGAAGCTGTATTTCATTTGAGTGTTTGGCATTTTCAGGAGAAGACTGTAATTATGTTGCTTGGAAAAATAATAGGAGCCATACAGATGTACAGTACCCCTGGAAATAGATGCATTTTTCTGAGAGTGATACGAAATGTGGTGATTCTTAGGACCCATTCCCCAAATTCCTTTTATACTTGTTTTGTCTCTTGCATCTGTTCTTTCCAAACCACAAGAGCTTAGCACAGTTCTGCAGTGCTGTTTGGGGAGTGGAGTGGGGGAGCTGGAGCTGAATTTTCCATATTCATGCCCTCAAATAGACCCTCAGAGGTCCCCTGTGGGAAGGAAAGAGAAACTCAAGCCCAGTACAATAACATACGCTTCTGGGGTCTCCATGCTCCTCAAATCTATTTTTAAAAGCATGCTTTAGTAAATTATATATAACATATAGCACATCATGAATGTATGTGTACAAAATGATGAAATGAAATCACTTCAGTCTGCGAATGTTATTCAGGGCTTTCCTTCGTCCAAGTTCATATACCGGGTAAGCCACACAGCCTTGCCTTGAGAGATCAGGCTCCTCTTGGTGGGGATCACTGCTACCTGCCTTCCATGGGCTTTTATGCAGAGTCCTGGCATGGACTGCTGGGGACCCTGGAGACCACCCCATTGGTCTAACAGATGCTTCCTCGGCATCTGTGTTCCTCAGAGTAAATTCCTTAGCACTGAGGGGCCAGGGTCATGTAGAAACCACCTTAGCCAGTCTGTCCAACCTCACCATCTCCTCCAGGAATGCATGGGTCTGATTCCTTCACTCCTAGGCCTGAGGGGGAGCAAGAAGTGGGACAGGTTGAATGGAATTTTCCAGAGTCACATGGAGTTTATAGCAGAACAAAACAGAAAAGCACAACATGAACACGTGTTGGATGTGATGCCTGGCTCCCCAGGACCTCACAGAGAGGAAGTGGATGCCTCTCCCAGGTCAGCGCACTCACTGCGTCTTCCTAAAGGTCTGGCAGCTTCTCCTCCAGAAACTGTCATGGAAACCACTCCTGTAAGAGCCCTTGGTTATCTCAAGGGAGCTACACTGATTGGAGTTACAGAGTTTTATTCATTCACGTGTCTTTAGCCAGTTCACTGTGGCTCACACAAGCCGAGGGAACAGAAATCAGGGAGATTTTCGTGCTTGGACATTTGCAGGAAATTGACCAGAGAGGCTCCCCCAAACTGAAGTCTACCAAGTCTAGCTGATGAGTTAGTAAAGAGGCTTCAAAACCCCTCAACATCTAGAAATCTTCCTCAACAGAGCCCAGAATGAAAAAATCAGCCTAAACCAACAGAAATGTTGGAGAGGAAGTGGGCATCTCTGTCCTTCTTCCCTGCACAAATCAGATGACTGGCCTCAGGCAAAGTGTACAGAATGGCAGCACCCATTCCTGGGACACACAGCCTTTTTCTACTGGAACAGCCAGAAAGCACGCAAGTTATGCTTAACTAGCCACAGGCCAGTAATAAATCAGGGAAACCAAGCAGGCGGTAATACTGAACTCAACAAGGCCATGGACATTTGTCTGCAAGCCTCCAGATAACAAAACACCATCAGGCGGGATCACAAATTAAAAGAAAATGTATGCATTCCGAAACCAAATGAAATACTCTGGCTAAGTTCCAGAGCATTCTCTTCAATTCTTCTTTTTTGAAGGAAAGGGGCCTAAATTTCATTAGCTAAAATCTTTTAAAGCATCATTTAAATTCAGCTTTTGGAAATGAAGAATTTGCCTTTTAATGACAAATCTGCATTTCATCATCAAGATGGAACATGACATCCTCGGCTCCGTTATTCTCCTGAGGAGCAGGCCCTTGTTGGTACGTGTGCTTAGAATAGAGACAAAGAGTACAGGAGATTTATTTCTAGCACAAGAGAGTGGATGCGTATAAACGTATGAACCCAGAGCCAGGAACAATGTACCTTCTATTTCAAGTGGTTCGCATCCCCTTTAACAAAACTTTCCAAGTAATTCCATTGTCCTATTGTTTTCCATCACCATTCTAAAAGTAAGACAAGTCACAAATACACAAAATATTTCAGAATGCCTGAAAAAATTGTATTAAAATTTTGATAATGTAGGTACAGCATGTCAGAACCATTGTGTTAGGAGCAGGTATGTCAGAACCAAGTTTAAGTACATAAATACTGGACATTGAGAAAGAATTGGGTATTGCCTGCTACATAATGCTTCTAAGTATAGCACCTTCCAAACTGTAACAAGATAGGATTTTATTTTTGTGTAAATAAAATGTATAGTAAATATTGTGTTATTGTAACAAATGTGTATACATAGATTACTAAATAGTAATATACTAATGCATAATAAATTAGTAGATAGTAATTTAGTAATGTACAATAAATAAATTAAGAAATAGTAATTTACTAATGTACAATAAATAAATTAGGAAATACTAATTGATTGATTTATTTAGCATAATAAAATAATACTTATCATTTAGTCCTGACAGTGCCTTGTTCAGGTTACAGTTTTGCTGCTGTAAAGAGTAACTAAACCAAACAAAAAAAAAAAAGAATAACTAAACCAAATCAAAGTGGTTGAAACTAATTGAAGAACAGCCTGGGCATAAGTGCAGTCGAGACATAATCACGACAGCTCCATTCCAAACCACTCATCACACAGCCTTTTCTCCTACGGAAGGTGTTGGCTTTGTACTTGAGAAAAAATACTTCAAGAAAAGGGGACAAGTCCAAGTATTACTTTCACCAGCTTCAAGACATAATGAGAAGGAGAGAACTGGAATAATTACCTATGATTGGAACTGAGTATTTTCATATGAAACAGTAAATAATGAAGGCAAAGGGGTCAGTGCCAGAGACTAGCCCCAGATACCCAAATACATTTTCCAGCCCTTTTGCACTAAAGAGGGGCTTTGGGAGCAAGGCGGTAAGAGTGAGTGTATATATTCTCAGTTCTCTCTTTCTCTTCTGTTTGTGTGGTTACCTTGGAGACCACATGGTAAACAGGAGTTGACAAAAGATGGAAGGATCCTGGATCCCCTAATGACTTCATGGTGCAGAGCCTCACAATGTCTCCCCAAAGCATATTAACATGGTGACGGGGGGTGGGGGTGGGAGGGAGGCCTTCTTCATAAAATCTTTTCGTAGGCTGATTTTGTCAAGAGTTTTTCCCACACTTTCTTCTAGGGTTTTTATAAATTTAAAATTTTTTTATCACGATGTTGGCGTATATACCGTACCCCTTGGTGAAGGGTTCAACTACAACTTAAACTTTACCTAGGAGATGAAAACAATGTGGCCTAAATATTTGAACCCTCATATCAATCTGAAATAAGAATATCAAAATAAAATGGTGATGGGAGGAACAATAAACTTTATTCTGTTAAGGTGTTGAAGTTGTTGGGTTATTAATTTGAATGCTGAGAGTTACATATCCTAATACAGTGTCCTTCCCTGGAATAATGGAGATAATTAGTTCAAATGGCTTCTTTACCTAAAACTGTGGACAGAGCTTAAGCAATACTGAATCCAAATCAGGGTATATTAATCAAATGTTACTCACTGTATAATGTAGCTGAATGTGGCACATCACATCTTCAGTTCTTACCAAGTCTGCTTCTAATATTCTTTACATAGAGTAACATTCATGAGCAACTGAGGCACAAAACAATCCAGAGGACTATGCCAGAATAGTCTTTGATTTCTCTCCAAATAAACTGGGGATGAGAGGGTGCTATTTGCTTTTAGTTATAATTGAAAGACTCTTTGGTTTTGGACAAAGCTTTATACATTCTTGAAGGCAAACTCACCAGAGGGCCCGGTTCAAAAGTTTTAGGGGATTCTTTGAGTAATGTTTTCCAGAATTTAAACTTAAGACTTGGCTATAAGCATCGGCATCCAAATCATGAAGGATTCAAAGAAAGATTCTTCCTATTCTTACAGGAGGGAATTACATAAAACTTATTCTCCTGGAAACTCCAATTCAGAATTGGAAAGTTGGCCCATGGAGGTCTCATCCACAGCAAGAACTTGAGCCTCAGCAATGAAAACACTGCCTACTACTTTACTAGCACCCCTTGGACAAAAACCAGAACAAGCTTACATTTAAACCACTGAAAATGGCACATACATTAAATTCTGCGCATGAGCCAAGTGGCTCCTGAGGAAGATGATGCACAGTGTTTGAAAACTTGGTGTTATTTAAATGAAACAAGCATTTCATTGCTTTCGATTACGCTGAAGAATGAAGGTTCTATCAGTGGAGCCCTCTCTGTGTCCATTTGCAGCATTGGACAGATAAATAAGTATCCTTTAGATCAAGTTATCTGCCTGATGTTGCTTAGAGAGACAGAGACTCTAACGATCAAGTTGGTATAGCACTGGGTCATTGCCATCTTCCTCTGAGACCTGCTGTTTGAGGGAGAAGTGTGCAACATGCTGCAATATGACTTTAAGAAAGTGTTAACATGCCTAAGATGACTTGAAATTGCCAGTCTTCTGGGTCGTTGTGGGGGACATTGGAAGGAATCAAAGCACATTTCCAGGAGATTACAGATATCGCAGGGGAAATTGTTCGTTAGAACTGTGCGCACAAAGCTGACTTCAGACGCCTGCAAAAATCAGAATCACTGTAAAAAAAAAAAAAAAAAGGAAAGAAAGAAAAGAGAAAAGAAAGCCAGTATAACCAATTCCAAGTAATAGTGTTCTCTCCTCCCAATGCTTCTATAGCCATTTTCTAAACCTGAAGCTCCTTGGAGCCAAGTTTAATCACTGACTGGGCGTGTTGGTGCCATGTGCTTCTTACTGGGTCTTCTTATCTGCTGTGGAACCTCAGTCAAGAGCTGCAAGCACCTTGGTTCCTGTGCTTAAGAAACAGCAGATTACAAGGCAAAAAGCATGGCAGAAAGGATCAACTCTGCATTCGTCTCCAAAACCATTCTAATGTTGTATTGGGACAAATTCTTTTATTCTTCCCTTTATGGTGTATCTATCCCTATCCCTTGGGATCTGGGATTTCAGTGCCCCACAGCTTTGCTAATTCTTGGGAGAAAGGCATTTATTAGGACAAAAGAGGAACCCACACTCTAAAAGGCTTCCATGGGCCATGATCACAATACTTTGCTATCTGCTTGGAAAACAAGGATGTCTGGATAGCATGGGCAGAAGTAACAGGAGCCTACAAGAGCCAGGCTGTGACAGCCGGGAAGCTAATGTGTGCTACCACAGAACCCACCAAGGAGAAAAACTTTGAAACATTTTAAAAATGCAGGTGCACAAATTACTCATGCCAGGAGCGGCAGTGGCACTTTGTAATAAAATCTTATGTTTATTTTCCACTGTTGAATACACATACCTTAGTGTTCCCAGAGAGAAAAGCCTACAATGCTATCCAATGAACAGTTTGCAGATGGATTAAATACA
This sequence comes from Perodicticus potto, assembly GCA_963574655.1. Taxonomy (NCBI): domain Eukaryota; kingdom Metazoa; phylum Chordata; class Mammalia; order Primates; family Lorisidae; genus Perodicticus; species Perodicticus potto. The sequence continues at coordinate 27,958 of CAUYRH010079866.1, read as the reverse complement.
TGTACCAATGAAATAAAACGTGCAGATTTGGGGCTTTTTGCCTCCTACCTTTGCTCTGGGCCCACAGTTCCCCAATGATGACACGGGAGGTTTGTGCAAAGATCTGAAGTCGAGGAGGATTAGTTTAAAGAGTCAGAAGAAAAAGGACACAAATGAAAATGCTTCTGCATGAGCCTGAAAACCAATGAGTGACTCTGGCTTTGGAACCTATGACAGGTAGCAAATGAGGGAAGTTTCCAGTGGCTTCACAGTGGGCACAGCAATGGCGGGAGAAGCTCTGTGGGACATATCAGTCAACGAGACTGCTGGTTCTTGAGGAAGTTTTGAAAGAGGGGAGTGTGGGGTATATGTAAGGGTCTTTGTTGCTAATATTTTTTTCTGAGGCATATAGTTTGCAGGGGCAAGTCTTCAAGTTGCCACTTCCTGAGAACCCATTCATTTTAGCAGAAATGTATTTCAAACCTAATAGTTGAATAGCACTATTATTGGCACTGTGTAGGGACCCCTACTGTGCAAGGCAGGATCCCAGCACCCACTGGGCTAATTATCTGGTGGACTTCACAAACCATACAACGTGCAGCCGAGTGGGTGGGATACTCAGAGAATAAACTCCATGGGGGAAAGGGAGAGGGCCCCCTGGCTAGGGTGATGGGAGAGACTCTGCCGGAAGCGCAGGCTGAAGTCTGGCCTGCAGGTAAGATGCATGAACCTTAAAAAAAGGAAAGGGGTGTTGAGTTGGAGAAGAGCAAGAAGACTTCCACTGTTACTCCTCAAGCTTTGATTAGAAAAGGAGGAGAAAAGAATTCTGGAAATGCATTGGGTCTGCCTACTCCTCTGTAGGAGCAGAGCCCAGGCCTTCAGGGACCCTACCATCCTGCACACTGCCACTTGGACACTGGGACTTGTCTTATTTCCTAGGTCTAGTCAGCTTTCCCTGGGAGCCCCTCAGACAGCTACTCGAACTGGTAATGAAAAATTCAGAAGACATGTTGACTAAGGGTCATACACCTGCACACAAGAGCATGCACACAGGCACGCACGCACGCTCATGAGTGCTAAATGAGCCGCTCCCCCTTCCCCCCACCCCAGCATCGTGGTGTCTGGGCCTGGGCTGCTCAGGGAGTTGACCTCCTGGAGGACAATGGATCCCAGCTCTCTGTGCAGGGAGGCATACTGGTGTGTCTGTTCCTAGGGAGGATGAGGAAAGAGGGCACAAAACAAGTCTCTATCAACATCAGAAATCCCATCAAGGACACATAATGACCTGCTGGCCCCCAGCCTGGCAACAGAATTTGCATCTGCCACAAAGGGGAAGCTGCTCTCCTGTCTCTCCAGAGCTCTCAGTCTGCTCGGATCCTTTTGGCCCTCCTCCTGGGAGGAGGGGGGGCAGAGGTGACACAAACATTGTCTAACCTGCATTACACACAAGGTGGTGCGGTGCAGGGAATGGAAAGGTCCTCACTGTCCCCTCGATTTCTCCTAATGGGGACCAGGAGGAGATCAGGGGTACAGAAGATCCCCAAGGGCAATTTCCTCCCTGCACCAGCCCCCCTCACCTGTCCACGCTACTCCCAACCCACTGAAAATCAAGTCATGGGCATGTGCACGAGGGTCAGCAGTGGGGTGTGGCCACTCAGCAGGCGGGTCAGCTGTGGCACATGGACAGCTGGGCAAACCTAGCAAGTAGGTGTTTCAGGGATGTTGGGGGGGAGCCACCCAGCAATAGCCATCTTGTTTCATTTGTTAAAGCAACCACAGATGAGGATGAGCAAGAGGGAGGGAGAATACTTCAGCCCCTCTCGCCCTTGCAGATCTGTCTTGAGGTTCACAATCTTCTTTCCCGCTCTTAGCACTCTGGGCTATATTAGCTTCTATTTTTGTGCCCCCTCTTCAACTGCAATGAGGATTGCTTTGGCATCCGAGCAACCACCTGCCGTATGCTCTTTAGTTCCTGTTTGCTGTAAATCTCGCTTTGGGTCTTGGGTATCTTCACAACTGGTTCTGTGGAGGAGAGAGGAGCATTTCAGTCTTGAGGTAACTCCCAGCAGGTCTCCAGCTTCCTCCAGATGGAACTGTGCCCTGCTGTAGCCTCTGTGAAGATCAGCTGCCTCTGCCTTCAGCATTTTTCTGTGTCTAACAGGCAACAGCCCTGAGAACAATTGTCTTGGAGGAGGGAGAGTCTGGGCTGAATGCACCACACAGGGAAGGCAGCCATTTTTAAAGCCCTCCTAAACGTTCAGTTGCAAACTCAAGATCCCGATTGTTGTGGAGCTTCAAGCAGGTGAAACATGAGATGAAAGGGAATGAAGTGACTGCTGACAGACAGGAGAACATGACTTAATCAGCAGCTAAAAATCAATGAGTCAAAGGCTGCTGCCCCCCAGCAAAAATCAATGGGGGGAAAGGGCTGCTGGCCTAGATCCCACTTATATTTTTATTTTCCCCAAGACCACCCAGAACTCTTCTTATTCTGCTCCAGCCCTGACCAAAATGCTAATTTAGGCTGAAACTTAGCAGCTCCTTGAAAATTTCCTGGAAATCTAGCATCCTACCCCGAATTAATTAATTATAAGGAACAACCTCAAATCTCAAAGGATTGACACAATAAAAGTTATTTCTCCCACACACTGGGACCAATGTGGGCATTTCTTTTCTGGCAGCTTTCCTGGGTGGCTCTCCTTCAAGCCTTGACACAGGGATCTAGCCTTCTCCCATCCTGAGATGTATTCGACTTAAACACAGGGCCTCTCCAGTGACTTCAGAAGCAAAACAGAGTGTGGGGAAAACACGTGAGGTACTTAACTGTCTCAGCCTACGGGCAACCTTGCTACTTCCGTTCACATTCCATTGGCCTGAATTCATCACTTGGTCTCACATAGATGTCAAGAGAAATGTGAGCCCTGCCTAGATAATTTACAGTCTAGATAGTTGGCTCCACCATGTCCCCCCAAATAGCATCCATATCTCCTGACAGAAAACCTTGGAATCCTAGAACTAGGGATCAGACATATTTTCATATTCCTACCTACCTTGGATCTCCCCTTGTGGCTTCAGAAACCCAACCATCATGATGATTGCCCCAGTTGGACATAGCTTGATTGATCATCTCTATCCTCTTACTGTTTTTTACTGAACTTCACAGATCGATCTTCTTTTGTCTTTGTAGTTTTTAGCTGTTCTCTGGAATTTGTTCAGTTTCTGTACATATCGTGTTGTTTCTTGTTTTTGAGGTAAATCATTTGCCTTGGTTGTTATAGACCACATTTCATTGTAGGCAGATCTGAGCTCAGATTTAAAAAGATTCCTGAGATTACAGAGGTAGGTGACATTATAGGGTGGTTTTTTGTTTTTGTTTTTGTTTTTTCCATAATTTCTTCTGGTCTTCTAGGACTTACAGGGCACCAGGAGCTTTTCCCATGTTGTGCCATCTGAAAGCTCAGGTTATCAAATCACAGAGTCCCAGCCAGACACAATTTTTATGACAGTGCCCAGCTCAGAACTCACACATGCTTTTCTTCTACAGATACTTATTGAATTTAAAGATACTTTGGTGCCAAGGGGTTATTATAAAAGAAGTGAGAGTCTGTATTCCTCTAGGGAGCAGCTCTGGTCCTCCTACCCACTCAAAAAATTATCTTCAGACTCCTCTCCATTAATATGTTCTTCATGAGTTACCTACCATAGAATCCTATTGCCACCCCCTCTTTAAGAGCCTGTATGGGTCTCATTGTTGGCATGAGCTAGGCCACACCACTCTGATGTTTAGACACCTCCATAAGCTACAAACGCTCTGCCCATGAGGCATCCAATTATTCCGTGAAGAAAGGTTTACTGACTCCTGCTATGTACAATGTTGTAGTCTCCAAGAAAATGGAGGTGGACAAGTACAGTCTTTGTTCTCAAAGAGATGCGAGTCTCATTCAGGAGATAGAAATGAAGACAAATGTTTCTAATACAATGTAAGCTCTATCCTTTCACTTTGTTCAAGATTCTAGGGTGGTACAAAATGAACAATTGCTTGGCTCTGTTCAGAAGGGATGAGACTCAAGAAAGTTTTGCTTCATGGAGAACATGATGCTGAAGTTGGAGATATGAGATGGAATTGTCTCCATAAATAAGAAGGTGATATGGAAAGAACAATCTAGTCTACAAGAATAGCATTTGCAAAGAAATAGAGGCTTAGGTTAGTAGTGAATAGTGGATAAAAAGTCTCAGTGAGGTAGGAACTTACAGAGTATGTGTGGATGCAACTAGGAAGGGGCAGGAAGTGGCAAAAACAGTTTAGGTAAAAAGACACAAAATTCCCATTTTCATGGCTTAGTATCTAAAAAGGCTTGAAAAAGAGACAGGTACTCTTCTTGCCGTGAAGAGGAAGCTGCTTTTAGACAGTGCTTCATGGTCAGGCCATTCTGTTCTCTACCTAAACTTTCATAGCTATCATGCCAAAAGCCCCTTCCTGTTCTGTGCCTTCGCAAGTGTCTGTGATAGCGTCCCATATCCCAAACTTGCCACTCCCACTCAAATACTCCATCCCACTTCAATCGTACAGCGCGGTCCTGCACACAAACTCTCAGTTCATGTGGACTCAGCCCCAAGCCTTGTGGCCCCTAGTTATCTCTAATATAAGGACTTTCCTTTCCCCAATTAGATTGCATGTTCTTTCATGGAGTACAGTAACTTATCCTGCCCAAGTTATGTTTCCCACCACACTTGTTTGAGTGCCAGCTGCAGAGAAATTATAAAATATATATTTAATGATTAATTGAAAAGAAACATTGGTAAGGTCATCTTAGGCCCACCTACATTAGAATTACCTATGATGGTTGTTAGAATGCAAATATAAGAGGCCTAGTCCAAGATCTCCTAAGTCAGAGGTCAGAAGAAGAGGTCATTTGCATATTTGTTAAGTGCCTTAAGTGGTTTTTATGAACATGAAAATTTGAGATTCAGTGGCAGGTGTTGGCAAACTATCAGTAAAGGGTCAGGTGGTAAATAATTTAGGCTTTGTCGGCCAGATATGGTCTCCTACTCCTCCTCTTCTTCCTCCTCCTCTTCTTCTGTTCAACCCTTTACAAATGCAAAAACCATTTTTAATTCATGGGTGGTACAAAAATAGGCCACAGGCTGGATTTGGTCCATGGGCTATAGATGGTTGACCTCTGGCCAAGAGAAGTGGTTCCTCACCTCCTCAGAGGCTTCAGAAACGCAGTGGCTGCAGGCATGGACAGTCCAGAGAGAAGTATTCTCATATGTTCTCTGCAGGGAGTGAGCCTGCTTGCTCTACAGCTCTCCCTCGTGCCCTGGCCTCATGGGACCATGCCCAGGCTTGTTGGTGGACATCCTTTAGTCCAGCCAGTGTCATGGAACAGTTGGTTCTGTCTGCCATTTCCTAGAAGGCCCACCCTTGGGCTCCCTTCCACTGGGTCCTAGAAATGACCTCTCCACGTTATTACATTAATATGGGCAAGGGTGGCATGACCACCAGAATGGGATTGCAGTGCCAGACCCCACCTTCTCCGGACCTGCACGGCGGCCGGCAGCTTGCTTTCTGCGGGGGTCCAGATGCCAGCATCTAAGAGCCCCGGGACTGTGTGTACCTGTCCCATTCCCCTTCCGCCGCTCCCTGTTTTCCATGCTTCAGGGGCTTTTTCTTTGGGAAAAGCAAAAGTCCTTTCCCATCCTGCCACACTCACAGGAAGAGTTTGACAGTGGTTAAGAGATTGCTATCCTCATCCCGCTCCTCGGTGAGGTGTGAATTTGCACAAGATGATTCAATATATTTGCCTTGTGTGTTCTTCAGTATGTTCATGCTGCCCAGTAAATAGCTGACATTTTGGTGTGCTGCTCTAAGCCGCCCTTGTTAGGGACCTGCCCTTGCCCCTGACCATGGCTTTTAAGCGAAGAGAGCCAGAATAAACACATCCACAAGTCTTTTGCAGCGTCTGTTGGTGCCCGGGTAGCCCTGGGTTATCTGCTGTGCTCAGTCCTCCAGAGGTAGTGCTGAAAAGGGGAGAGAACCCTCCTTCCTGTTTGTACACATCCTGCCTGCAGGCTGGGGGTGGACTGAACGACCTCTTGAGTCCCATCCAGTCTTGGTATAATGTAATTTCTCACATGTGTCCATTTTGTGCCCTGGGCTCACGCACGTCAATTAAAAAACACAACAGTTTACGCCTGCACAGGAGGGAGGAAAATGAACCACAACAGTCTTCCTATCCAAACCAGACCTCATTTTTCCAAGTCACCACCTTACTCTCCTCTGTAAAGCACTAAATAGCCTGAGACCCAGTTATCTCTGTGACAATCTCTCCCCAGGTGCCCCATCATGGTAATTATGCTCAGCAGGGAGGCTTGGGCTGCCCATCTCTGGAGTTAAACTCATTAAGACAGGAGGCTGAGACATCCCCACAGAGGGTCCCCGCCTTGGAAATGACAGGGGCGTTCCCCTTCCTTGGCTACCCCGATTAGGGTTTGGAGGATCTTGGGATTTGGTCTAAGGCTCTGGATTGCCACAGCGCTTGCTGTTAAATCAATTTGCTGCTCTCATTTGTAGGGAGAGAGGAAGAGCAGAAGTGAATCCGTGACGCAAACAGGTGCCATGTCATGAGATGAGATGTGGATGGAAACGAAGCCAGGAAGGTCAGGTGCCATGTCATGAGATGAGATGTGGATGGAAATGAAGCCAGGAAGGTCAGATGCCATTCTTCTTCCAAATATTGAATATGTTGAACGAACATGTTGACTTGTCAATATTTACTAAAAAGGCTTAAAAGGAGTTTCTTCTTTGTGACACTTCAGGGGATGGGATATTGCCCCTCTATGCTATGAAAAGGTAGATTTCAAGAAATCGGATAGGGTCAAGATTTGGCTAGAGCAGGAGGCCACCTAGGGCATGGAAAAAGAGAGGATTCCTGAATAGTAGGGTTGACATAGTTGATAAGAATGGATACTTTCTCCTAGTAAAAAGGAAGGGAAGTTACTAGAAGGAAAACAGTAAAAGCTCTGATATAAGATAATTGGTGCCTGGGATGGAGACTTAGTAATGAAGACAGAATCATGTTCAAGGCAAAGGAGGGAAGAGTAAAGGGAAAGAAAGGGAGGGATCAGGAGACCTAAAGTACTCTCAAATAAATATATTCTAGCGTCTCACAGTTTGATGAAGGGTTGGGGAAGATTTTTCAAGAGACAATAATAAACAAATTCTCCATTTGCCTCATGGAACAAAACGTCAGCAAAGACCTACACTAAAAGATAAAAGGAAATGAGAAATGTGCTCATGGTTGTGTACCACGGAGCTTTTCTAGCCAAAAATAAACATCAGAAAAGCCACATCCTACTTGTCTAAGTTGGGCACTGATATCATTCCCGTCATGGTTAAAGGAGCCGCCATATACTCAAAGATCTATCTGTGACATTACATGGAAGAACCCATCGGTGTTAGATTTTATGAACACAATAAAAATATTAATTGAAATAGCTGCACATATGCTATGAAATGAGAACCATATTTAAGCAGTAATCCATAAAGCATAATTATATGAGAGAAACCACAAGTGTGACTCTGTATTGGGGTTCTGTTATCAAATTTTATTTATTCTTCATAAGAGAAATGCTTAAACAACAAACAAAACAAACCAACACAAAAACTTCATAGATGATGTGTGTGAGACTAGAGCCTTTGTTCTGATTTAGTTGGGACTGATTTTCTTCTTGCTTTGTCCAGATGCTTCTAAGCCTGCATCCCAGATGATATTTAGTGCACAGAAGTTTGTACCACAATCATTGCAGAGTCCTGGGTTTCGAGTCTAGTAATTTAGAGTGGGAAGGGAAAAGTTCAGCATACTTCTTCCTTTTCTTTCTTCTTTCTTTCTGCTTTCTTTGGCATTTTGCCTTCTCCTCTGCAGCCCCAGGTCTTTGGGACAGGCCTTCACTTCGTGATCCCCATTGCCCTCAGACAACATCTGGGCTCTGGAAACACCACTGTCCTCCGCAGACCCTCAAGTCCTAGAGGTTTCCTGCTGTTATAAATCTCTGGTTTGCTTTCTTGCCACTTGTTTTTTTTTGTTTTTGTTTTTGTAGCCACTACCTCATGTAAAATTTCCCCTTATTGAGTTGATGTGAGCTCTGTTTCTCTGGCTGGATTCTGCCTGATTGGGGCACTTAATACTATTTACAGAATATGATTGGATAGTATATGTGATTTTCCAATTAAAGAAAACAGGGACTGCACTAATTTATGACTAAAGAGGATTTGTTTTTCTCCAATGCCCACTTCAAAATATCTGTGGGATGTTATTTATTTATTACTAGGGAATGGTTTCCTTTTACTTTACGGATGGCCTATATGTCCATCTAAAATAGAGATGAGTTGACATTGCTCCTTCTGTTGGAAGAATAACTTCTAAATGCATCCCTCATTGAGAGAAGCATAGAGCCTATGACGTTTCCTGTGGGTCACTATTAAAATCCTCTATGGCTATAGCAGATTGGGGTTTTAGCATCTCATCATTTCACATTCATAGTGGGCACAGGCGAAAGTGAGGATGATCCAGAAGCCACTCTGATAATTTGTTGGGTAAAATATCAGAGACATTCCCAGTGAGAAAAAGTAGGGGAAGGAAACAAGAAGGCATCCACACCCAGGAGCTGAGAACATTTTTTTTTTTTTTTTGCTTTGTTTTGTTCCCTTTGTGACCCTGGCTAGAGTGCCATGAGGGCAACCTAGCTCACTCCAGCCTCAATTTCCTGGGCTCAAGCGATCCTCCTTACTCAGCCTCTCGAGGAGCTGGGACTACAGGTACCTGCCACAGTGCTTGGTTACTTTTTCTATTTTTAGTAGAGACGGTGTCTCATTCTTGCTCGGGCTGGTCTCAGACTTCTGAGCTCAAGTGATCCTCTCGCCTCAGCTGCTCAGAGTGCGAGGTTTATAAACATGGGCCACTGTGCCCGGCTTGAGGATGTTTTTGAGACTCCACTAGATTTGAAGAAGTTCACCACCTGAAGGATTTATTTTTTGAATTACCAACTATTTTTTAATTAAATCATAGCTGTGTACATTAATACAATTATGGGGTTCAATTTGCTGGTTTTATATACAATTTGAAATACTTTCATGAAACTGGTTAACATGGCGTTCACCACATTTTCTTAGTTATTGTGTTAAGACATTTACAGTTTAAATGTAGAATACCAACTTTTTGTTCTGAAAATTTTCAAAGCTATAGAAAAGAATAAGGAACAATGTAATTATCACTCACATGCCCTCCACTGAAGTTTGACAGTTGTTGACAATTGTTGCCATGCCTTCTCTTTCCCTTTTCACTTTTTTTGGCAGAACATTTAAATTTAGGTTTCAAACATCATTAACACTTTATCTGTAACTATCTCAGTATGCATCTCTTAAGCATAAGTTCATCTGAAAGATATACCAACCATGTAGTGAATTAGGAAAGGGTAACATTTAAGACCTGTTTTATTGAAGAATCCCAGGGGAGACAGATAGACACACACACAACAGAAATGAGAAGTGATGATCAGAAGATCATGTTCAATAATTCAATTCAATAAACACTTTTAAGAAACACCTTCTGTTTGCTAGAGCCTGTGCATCTGGCTCAGGGAATAGGGAGAAATAAACAAAACTGTCTCTCCCCTCAAGAAGCAAATAGAAGCTGGGTTGAAAGGAATCACAAAGAATTAGGTGAAAGAACCCAGAGGGTGTGTGATGTGTTGTAGACGTCAAGGTATGACAAAGAGATGAACTATGGCAAAAGACAGAAACAAATGTGGATGTACTGAAAGCTTCGGAGAAATAGAAGCTCTGACTCTTAATAGTGAGAAAGGCTGGATCAGGTAGCAAATTTCTGACTACGATGCTGACATGTTTTGCACAGTCTAACTTGGGGGTTTCTATTTGCCCGCCCAGTCACCCCTGTATGACATCTTGCTATACAAGGTGGAAAGAGATATGAAGGGATACACAAGGAAAGAACTGAACTTTCGGGGGTTCAAAAACTCAAGTTCAGTCCCCTTGAAAAAAACATCAAGAAAATCCTCATGTCCACTAGCTCTTCTGTGCTCTTGGGCACGCATGTCGTATTGACTCTGTCGGTAATTAGAGTTAGCTAGACATGGAAATTGTGTGTATTTATCAAGGACTGAACAGAATAGAATTTACTCTTTAGTACATAGGCACGGCAGGTCACCATCTCCATAAAACTCTGGTTTGCTGTGTGTGTAGATTTTAGAGATTTAATTCTTAATTGTCAGTTTCTTTATTTGGCAAGTTCCCTGTCCTAATGTGAGGACCTCCTGCATAAAGTTCTCATGGACTGTTTTTATCACATATTTACATGCGTAGGAGTTACTAGTTTAATGGGGCAATTAAAAGAGATAATGTAAGCACGTGTTTATAAGGCTTAAAACCTCTCCATATAAGAGACACAATTAGGACATCTCATCTTCTTATAAAATTTCAACTTAAAGTTTCAGGAGAAAAAGAAGAAATTTCCCCTGGTGTTTAAGTGTCTCGGGTATTTTCAGATTTACTTGGCAAATTGCTGAAAGGATTTATATCTGCATTTGAGACTCAGTAAGTGGGAATTTTGAATAGCACACAAGTGTGCCGATGTTCGATTTTCAACTTATTTTTAATTTATATAGCTAAAGAAATGACAGAACTTCCCTGGAATTTAAATTCACTCCTACTTGAAATCATAATACAAAATATGAAAATCTCACCATCCGGAGTGAGTTTTCCCTGTTATCCAAGTTAATAATTGTGACCAGATCTTTCCCTTTCTTCTCCTAAATGACACCCTTTTGGAATCTGGCTTTGCTTTCCCTTAAGCCCCTGGACTATAAAACAACTACATATGACCATCACAGCAAATAATCACAGGAACTACCCTGTGCTGTGTGTTTATACATCCCAGGTCCTGTGTTTTCAGTACATTCTCTCAAGGTGCCGAGAGAGTTCAGAGTCTATAAAAGTGGCAGCAGGGGCCTTGGGACACAGTTCTGACCGATCCACAGTTATGCCCGCACCCTGGATGAGTCTAGGTTTTGCTGATCTGTGATTCCCAGACAGCCACAGTGTTTACTTCTCATTATGGAATTGGTGTTTAACATTCTCAGCACAGGAATGGCAACTGAACTCTCATTTCTTCAGCGGCTGATTTTGCTCACCCGGGTGAAGGCCTTTGTTGAAACTTAGTGACTCTGCAGGGAATTTGCCCATGAGGGGGACCTTCAGGCAGCAGGGACAAGGGGCAACGCAGCCCCAGGCCTTGTGAAAACACGGTCGGTGAACATGTGCCGGGATCCATGACCAGAGGTGACAGAGTCCTGAACCGTGCTCGGGTCTCTTCTAGGCCATCTCTGGCTATCAGTGGCATGCGCTTGGCTAAGTGCAGCATGCCCATGCCATGCCATCACAGAGGGCGCAGTACAATCCCCATTGTTCCTCGTGAAGCAGCCAAGTAGTTAGTACCAGGCTCTTCCTTTAAATCATGCTGCATTATGTCAAATGGAATTTGTCAGCCATCAGCAAGCTGAATGCAGTAATTGATCATTACTCCCTGAGAAAGGTAAAAAAAGCAACAATTAAAAAAGCCAGGAGAGAATTTATTAAAGCAAAGAGGGGAGGGAATCTCCAAAACCCTTTCAAGTTAACTGGAAGGAGAAGTGGAGAAATATAAAAATGGTACTTCAGGTCCTTCATTGATTTGCTTGGAGGCAAAGCCCTGAAAAAAAAAACAAACTGATCAATCCAGGGAGGCATCCGCCTTGCTAGAGGCCCCGCCAACCTCCCCTGTGGGTGGCAGCATATTAATTGCCGCGGTGTTTGCCGTGAATGAATTTCTTTAATGTTCGTTCATTCATTTATTAGTTAATTCATTATTACGTGTGTTGTTCAATTAAGGGGCTATCTCACCTGGCTTCTGCTGCATTGGTTCAGCCGGCGCGGTTAATACTGAGCTGCCTCAGACAACAGAAACGGGGGGAAAAAGACACATTGAATTTTCTTACAGCTGTAGATTGGGGTGTAATATCAATAACTTTAATGGAAGCAGAGTTGGTGCCCTGATAGGAGCCCTGCTGCTCCTCAAATAAATGGCTTGGCTCCACCTCGGCATTTATCTGCCAGGACTCGGCTTTATCAGGGCACCAACTCAGATTCCATTAATGTTATCTCTTAATTAGCTATGCGATTAACCTGTGTTACTCCTGCACCATAATGAGCCGAAGACGAACCAGAGAAGTTCAGCTGCCTTATAATTCCCTCTCCAGAAGCCAAATCATTCTGGAAACCATTCCAGGAAAAGAAAAAAAAAAAGCCTAAAAGCAGTTCTGATTCGTTCTTCACTTGGGTGGAAGGGCGAATTTTGCACTCTTTGTGGGAGAAAGCAGGTGGGCTTTTAGCTATCATTTACCATACTCGAGTGCTACCAGAAACTCTTCTGCCTTCCACGGAATCTTCATAGGGGGTCCATAAGGTGGGCCGTATTATTAGCCCCACTTTACAGAGGCAGGAATCGAAATCCAGTGAGGTCAAATAACTCTGTCCCAAGGTGGCACAGGTGAGCGATGACCCAGCCAGGATCCAAAGGTCGGCACAAGGACAGGAGCCTGGCCCCCGAGCCATCACGCTGGGATGCCAAGTACGGGACTCTCCGGGGGCGGACTCATCAGAGAGCCGCGAACCCCACACCGGCTCCGAGGCGGCGGCCGGCGCCCCGGGTCATCGTCCTGCACAGCCGCCTCTGCGGCAGGAGCCTCCCAGCCTTCCGCTGCAGCCCACAGCCCTCTCTGCTTAGATTTTCTGCCTGTAGAAATTTGCTCTCCAGTGGATCTCAGGGGAACCGGGGCTTGCACTGGTAGACTTAGATGGCCCTGAGCAAAATGTAAAGATGGAAAAATACCTTGGTTTGCCTGCCTCTCGCGTTTCCTTTCCGTGTCCTTTGTCCCCTCAAAGACAGACCCCATCCCCCACCACCATCCTGTTCCTTCCTACCCTCCCCCTCCACACATAGGTAGAGGCCTTCCTTTCTGCCGAAGTTACCAAAATCATCAGTAATGGACTGTCTGGACAAATAAAATTGAAGAGATGGTGAGCTCCTCCGCTCTGCCAACAGTGAAGGCCAGGGCCGGAGCCCCTTCCCCCTCTGCGCCCCCTACGCCTGGCTCCGCCCCTTCTCCGCTCTGAGTCGGTGGGAGAAGTGGGGAGGCCAACAAAGGCTTGGAATACAAGCCTCACCACCGCGGGGAGAGAAGACCCCCTCGGGGGGGTCCCTAAAATTGCACAATTACACCAGTGATCCCAGGACTTTGGGAGGCCGAGAGGGGCGGCTCACTTGAGGCCAGTTCAAGATGAGCCTGGGCAACACAGTGAGACCCCCCGATGCTAAAAAACAAAACAAAGCAAGAACAATTCGGTAGGCCGGTAGTGTGCACCTCTAGTCCCAGCTACTCGGGAGACTGAGGCAGGACTTACAATGATGCCGCTGCACTCTCAGCCTGGGCTATAGAAGGAGATCCCTTCCAAAAAGAACAATCTCTTCATTACCCGGTCCTACTGCCCCAGCCCGTCATGGACCCAGACCACGGTAACCCAGGACAATGTGAAGATTTGCTCTGACCGCACAGGCACTTCCTGCCAGCCATCCTGTCTCCCCTCCTCCTGTTATTCCCTGCTACTCCGCAGCCTTCGCCCTCCCACCCAGTGGAATTTCACAAACCAATGTTTTCAAATAATGTTTAGTGCTTGAACCCCTCTCGAGACCACTCTTTTTATCCCCCCTAGGATATGCTGTCACTGAATACCCTGAACCATTTCCAGAATCCTAGGGCTTCTTATTATTTGCAATTTCCCCTATTAAGATCAGACCATAATATAGATCAGTTCATTCCATTATAAAGTTCAGATGAGAGGAAAGAAAACTCCCAGTGGGATGGCTGGCTGTCCCAATGTTCCATTTTTTGGACTGATGTCAATTCGTATACAGTCCCTTAAGAGCCCAGAGTCGCAGGTAGACATGAGCAGTTCTTTATAGGAGCAAGTTTGCCTTATAACACACTGTTTATCGCTGAAGGCTGCAAGGTTTCTTACATAACCTGACATATAAAAATTAGGAATAATCTTTTGGAGCCATATTAAAAAAAAAATCACAGTACAAAGATTTTTGTTGTTGTTATTCTGTGTAAGGAAATAGTTCTGGCCCAACCATTCTGCCAGGAATTTATCTACCCCTTGAATATCTCCTACTGCTTTCTCCCACTTTGGTTTACAGGCTAAGGAAACATGAGGATAGTTCCTGTTTTGTAATTTATAGTTTGCAGGCTTCTAAGCAAATCCAGAAAACTCTATGTATGTAGGAATTAAAGGAGGAAGAAAAGATGAAATAAAGAAGACAAAGGCGGGGAGGGGGAGGAAGAAGCTGCGGCCACTACTTGGAGAGGAAATCAAACACAAAAGGCCCTGAGGTTCACGTTTTGATTCCATTTCGGCAAGGAATGGAATAGAGCGGGAGGATGGACCCATCTGACCACATGGCCAAGACAGACCAAATTCACTCCTATTCAGCTAATGGAGAATTTTGAAGAAGGTAAATGTTGCCTGTCTGATATTTACATGGGGCATTAAAACCCACAAATCTCTTGTGTGTGTGTGTACTTTTTCCCAAAGACTTAAAGACCAGTTTATCATCTAAGACTTGCTTTATTTTCAGAATTATGTCTGCCTAGGTGAACGCATTTTCTCTGAGAGCTCGAGATTGTTTGGAAGGCAACATTAATGACTAATGGTGAGTCATCTAGTTTTGTGGCTTGGTACGGTAGTTTATATTTATGCAAGAGCTTAAAATTCAACTTTGAGCAATGTCCACAGCAGGGAAGAACAATTAGTAAATTCATTAATTGTGCTTTTGTGTACACTTTTATTCTCAAGACTAATTATTTGTTTAAATTATTGTGCCTCTATCAAAAGCGTTACCACATGAAAATATTTCAGCTTAGATTTCTGGTATGAAATAGAAAGCTTAAGGATTTCAGACATTCTCAGGAAAGGTAATCAGCTTGCATTTGCTAATCACCAGCACTGAAGGTGGGACTTTTATTTAAGCAAATGAGCAATGAGTTTGGGGAATATAAGTGTACAAAGATTCATTCCTCTCACAGGTGGACAGTGGACACCTTCCATGTTTGACTTTTAAATATAATCAAACTCTGGTGTATCATAAGTTGGGCCCATGCAGTTTTATGCAGAGCAACGCTATCCCATAAGGAATACATCAGTTGCCAAGCCAGTGTGTCAGTGTACATAATAAAAAGTGAGGGCTTCACTTTTTGTGGAGAGGAGCAAAACCGTCCTCGCCTCTCTCGTCTAAATTCTCTGTGTGTCTGGGCTGTAGATATAAGATGAACCAGCTGCTGCTGGAGAGGACGCAGCTCAGCGCGCGGCTCCAGGTGTGTGGCCTGAAAAGAGATTGATGACTTAGCGTAGGCACAGCCAGTTTCCTCCACCAGGTACGAGGGAGAGACAGTGGAACGTATAAACAGCCAGTCCGCCCTCCGGAAGTCTTCCCAGCCTGGCTCAGCCCTCAGGGAGAGGCGCCGTCCACACCGCGTGGAGGAGGTCTGCAAGGGCTTACGAGATGCCTCCGGAGTCCTGGTGCACTGCGTGCATCTGACCCACAGACTTAGTCACAGGACACTCCCTAGGACGTGGGCATCATTATCCCCATTTCTCAGAAGAGGAAATGAAGGCTTGGAACATGGATTGGAACCAGGAGCGCATGACTGCAAACCCAGTGCCCTTTCTGCCCTGCTGTGCTGCTCTCCTGGCACCTTGCACAGAGCCTTGCCATGGACATGCTTCATTCATTCATTCATTCATTCACTTATTCATTCACAACATTTACATGCCAGAGGAGACAGCAGCAAACATATTAAAGATGATGGTGATGATTTAGAGACATGGCATCCTAGCTCACTGTAGCCTCAACCTCCTGGGCTTAAGCAATCCTCCCACCTCAGCCTTCTGAGTGGTGGGGAGGTGTGGGCCGACACACTCAGTTATTTTGGAGGCGGAATCTCACTATGTTGCCCAGGCTGGTCTTAAAACTACTGGCCTCAAGCAATCCTCCTGCCTCACCCTCCCAAAGTGCTGCAATTACAGGTGTGAGCCACTGTGGCTACCCGAAGATTTTAGTGATAAACAGGTGAATTTATCCAGTCTACTGATAAATGTTTGTCAAATGAATGAGGTTTGGACAACAGGCCCAGTCTATAGCTAATATCGTAGTGTCATCACCATTTCACAACCACGAGTGTGTTCTTGCTATGGTGACAGTTTACACTCTGAGTAAAAAAAAAAAAAAAAAAAGCTAAGAACATAACATCAAGCTCCAAGAGGGAGAAGCAGGAAGCCTGAGACTTCATGCCCAGCACCCCAATTAAATCAGGGGACCAGTTTATCAAGGGTGGCAGTGGTGGGATGTGGATTCCTTCCTCTCCACTCCCAGGCATCCAGACGGGACTACAGAAGGAAGCTAGCTGTGAACTTCATTGCCCAGGAAGAGCAAACTCTAGAATGTGCCTCTGCCATTACCACAGAAAGATAGAATTTCTCCCAGCCAAAAAAAAAACAACCTAAGGAAGGGACACTGCCAGCCCCAAATGTCAGGGAGAACAGAGGTGGTTTTCAGGCTGAAAATATAGAGAAGGAAGATCTGTCTGTAACTCCACGGGGGCTGGTTTATTTTTTAAACGTTTGTGTTCTGAGTCTGGTCACACTCTAAAATCTGTTCCAGTAATCACGGGAATTACAGCTGAGAAGGACCTCTGAGGTCATCTATCGGAGCACTGCCTGCGGCGGGTTCGTCTCCACGCGATACTGTCGGAGCACTTTCTCCAGCCTAGTTTAGATGTCCCGGAGGACTGTGCTTCCGCCCTGTCCCTCAGGAGCCAATTCCGAAATCCACACGCAGTACATTTTAGACTAAAGATGTGGCCTGGGTGGGGGTCTATTTTTAATTATCCAAAGCACTGAACAGAAGCCTGGTGTCATAAAAAAATTGCCGAGGGCCCTCTCCTTCTCCCCACGGTGCCTTCCCACCCTGCAAAGATTCACTCTCATCTGGGAGGCTCCAGGCCTGTGGCAGGGTTTTGGAGAACATGGGGCGGTGCCAGGTGGCAGGGCTGACGCAGCTCAGCAGGGTGTGACAGGGCTCGGGTTGGCCGACCATCCTGAGCACATGCAACCAGGGAAACGCTTTCTAAACAAAGCTATTGTCCCTGCAGTCTGGCACAGGCTTATTTCTAAATCCAGCCTGCCTCCTTAACACCATTCCCAGGCATAGAGGAATCATGTATGTACCCAACAATTTAGCTACAAGATGTTCGTCACAGTGTTGTTTATGACAGTAATAAGTTCAAAAATAAACTCCATGCCTGGTGATAGAAAACCGGTTAAATATATCACGAATAAACCATGTAAGGTACAGAACATTATGAAGCCATTAAAAATACCACACCAGAAGACTGCTAGTGATCTGATGCCCTCATCATACTGCCAAGTGAAAAAGACAGGTTATAAATAGGACGTGTTGCACACTGTTATTCTCTGCGTATTTTTTCTAAATATATGCATTAGGAACAGAATATTGGTATGATTATTTCTTACAGAGAACCAATAAGCAATCTCTTCTTCCCATCTACTTTTCAACTTTTTCTGCGATGAAGATGTGTAACTTTTGCCCTTAGATGTAGGAATGTCGCTTTACAACATTACACGTTCCTTCCTTTTGGGCTGCGTTTCCCACGTTCGTCATTAAAAGGATGCCTATAATTGGAGCAGGAAATGGGAAGACAATTAGCCCCTCTCTCCTAAGCTGGCTGCCGGGTGGCCTGGGTGTGAGCCTGTCTCTAGGAGTGCTAAGCTGATGACAACGGCAAGCTGTGATTCAATCCCACAGTAGCTCCAGCATTAATTTACTAAATGGGCTTCTGGAAGCTTGAAAGGGTGAATGCCCTTCCCACTGCAGAGAACATTAGAGCCAAGGAGTTTCGTGCTCATCTGCAGAAGGGAGAAAACCAGCCTGGGTTTTTCTGATGCAGCATCATCTGTTGCGAGCCGGAAAGGACCTCCATGAAGATCTGTCGCTCTTGTAATACATTTTCTCTGTAAACTATCGATTGATTCTAACCCCCTCTGTCTCTGACATCCTAAGTCTCCTTTATCTACTCCCCAAACTCCTACTTATACTTCACAGTCTGGCCCAAGTAACACATTCTTAGTGAATTCTCTGCTGACTCCCTAGGCAGGGTTGGCTTTGCCTGCCTCTTATCACTGTCTTTTACACTTCATCCTATTCCTACATTTTCTATACTGCATGGCAATTTTTTGACCTTGAATTTAGCTCTCTTACGGGACTTGAAGGCAGGATTTATCTCTCATCTTTGTATTCCCAGTGGCTGGTATATAACAGCCATTCAATAATAAATCTAAATATTTAAAGACATTTTAAAGATAAAATTTGCCACTTTTGCTCAGAGTTAGGAGGTGGGAAAGGAGGTTAATGCTCCTGGCCAGGCCAGAATGTGCCCAGGTATCCTGGCGTTGTTTGCACCATGGGCCAAGAGGGCTGTATGAGATGACACAGAGGCAAAAACCTCTTTCCTGCCTCTACAAAAAGGTGGGTGTTATAAAAGCTGAGGCTTTCCATTAGAGAATTACCTGGGAAATAAGGCCTTAGGAGTATGACAGGGTGGCGGTTAGTGGATAAGCCCATGATATTTCCCAAAGAGTACAGCCTTGGAGCAAGGTGCACCAGACTCTGAATCCCACCCCGGAACTTAGTACAACCCTGGGCACATAATTAAATGTCACCAAGGCTCAGTTTTCTCGTGTGATACTAATAGGTACCTTGTAGGGTTGCTGGCATCATTAGGAACCATAATTGCAAAGTTCTTGACATAGTAAGGGCTCACTAAGCCACTACATCATGGCCCTCCTTATTGTTCCTCGACTTCACAGACGGTAAGCCAAGGATGGCATTCTGTGCTCCCGGGACGTTCCTGCACACAGCAGAGTCAGCTTCCACTGGCCCCTGAGGGGAGGGGAGTGCTAGGAAAGAAGTCTGGGACCTTTGAGTTCAGGTGAATGAGCTTAATTGAATACATAACTCTCCCCTTTCTTCCTTACATAGAGAAAAGGATGGGGGCTCACCAGCGACACCTCCATGCCTGTACCCCCTCAGGAGACTGGAGTAGGGAGAAAACGGTTTCCTTGAAGATGTGATGGCATCTGGGTGTACTGAGAGCCCAGGGACAGCACTTAGGCAGGAAGGTAGCACTGTCCATCAGCGGGTGGCAGAGTGCTAAAGGCCATGGCCGCTCATTTGAGGTATTGGGCAAGCAACAGGCAGAAAGGTGGTGACAGACTGCAGATACGCAGCGTGACCCTCAGCTAGCACCCTCCCCTGCACCCTCCCAGCTCTGGGAGCTCCAAGTCAGCAAGGGTATTGGCAGCACTTTCTTGAGATCCCCTTGGACTTTGTCAGCTTAGCCACATCCCATTGCCAGTTGGGGGTGGAGACTGGGGACAGCAGATGCTTGAAGAAAGAGCAGGATGGGGGTCTTCTTTGGACAGGAGAGAAGACATACTTCTCCCTCCTTTTCCTCCTGAGATGGGCCCTGGGGTGGGGCTTTCTGCCCTTCATCTCAGCTTTAGCAGCACCTCCTTGGGGAAGTCACCCCTATTGCCCTGCAGCTGGGGTAGCTGTCCTTCCCAAGTCCCCTTTGACTGCCCTGATGTTTCCTAGGTGCACTATAGCAGGCTGGACATTTGCCTCATTTCCCCATCTGGATTATAAACACACACAGGCCTGCCCCACAGCTGTATCCCTGGTGCCCAGTGCCTGGGGCATTATAGGCACCCAATAAATATCAATGGTATGACTAGATGGTGAAGAAATGTTAAAGTGAAATCCCACTATTATCAGCATATTGTGATCTATCATGTGGGAAATTATAGCACAGGGAGTAAGTATGTGGCTTTTATTTTTCTTTCTCTCCACTCGGATGCATATACATTTGTACACACATTTCCATACCCAACCATGGGACCAAGACTTGAAGAACAAATAGCTTAAGTTAAATTCAAAGAAGATCAACTGGGCATCTACTTCCTGCAAAGCACTTTCCTAGGTACTTAGGACACACCAGTGAGCAAAACATGACATTCTAATACTTTCATTGGAAACCTGCCACAGCAGTGATCTCATCCATCAATTTTGCATTTTGAGTTAGACTTTTTAAGATTCTGTTTGGATTCAGACATTTCCAGGAGTAGAGTTCATCATGGAATCTTGAAAAGCAGACCAATTGGGAGATGATTTGCCCTTCACTATAGCAAAGACAGTGACTTTCCGTGGATGACATTGATTGTAAAAGTCCCCAGGAGGCAGCTCTTTGCAAAACCATTGGACATGCCCCCTTGACTTTCAATGTTCTCTTCTGATATGAGCATAAACAAATGGATTCCCTTTCTTACTTGTATGTTTAACTTTTACTAAAAGGAGGCTAAGCTCACCTGTCTTTTTTTGCCTAACAATGGAAAGACAGCTTCTACTACATATGAATATCATTTTGAGTTTTTCATTCAGATTTTTTTAAAAAATAGATTGGATCCCATAATTTCCTCTCCCCTGGCTAAGTTGGGGACACTCCTCATCTATAATACGGCAGGTCCATCCACTGAGATCACTAAACTGCTTTCAGTGAGTCAGACAGTTTCAGTTTAGTCAGCTAGATGGAAATTCCATTTCATTCCTGCTGAATGAAGAGATGTAATTCCAAACACTCACTGCTTACAGGTATGGCACTAGTCAAAAGAACCACAGAATTAAGGATTATAGATGTTCTGTGGCCACGCTACCTGGGAAATGAGTCAAAAGTCTGCTTTTAGCTTTTAGGAAGTGAGCAGTTCATCTTACCACATACAGTCACATCATCAAGAATTTACTGTTACTAAGTGTTCACACCTGGGGGTGGGCACAGGTACTATAAAATTGTGGTCCTCAATGCCTTGGCCAAGGACCAGCACCAGTTTGTGGCTTGTTAGGAACCAAGCCGCACAGTATCCCAGCTTGATCTCCACCTCTCACTTCCCATCCATGGAAAAACTGTCTTCCATGAAACCAATCCCTGGTGCCGAAGAGGTTCTGTCCTGTGGCTTGTTAGGAATTGGGCAGGTGAGGGAAGATTCCTCTGTGTTTGTAGCCACTCCCCATTGTCCACATCACTGCCTTGGCTTTGCCTCCTGTGTCATCCCATTTCCCACCCCCATCTCTGGAAAAATTGTCTTCCTTGAAAGAGATTCCTGATGCCAGATAGGTTGGGGACCACTGCTATAAAAGAATCAAAAGAAGATGACAAGGTTCCTGCCCTTTAAAAGGTGATTATGCTTTTATTGAGGAAACCAAAATTAAGTAGTTGAATAATTAGGAGGTGCTGAAAGACACATGGAGCTAACTGTCAATATTTGGAAAGATCAGGGAAGAAAGACGTGGGCTAGAGCATACACAAGGCTTCACAGAAAAGATGGGACTTCGGCTGTACCTTGAATATGGAAAAGTTTCCATCAGAGTGAGCTCCTAGAAGGACAAGGAAAAGCACCATCAGAAGAGCTGTGTGATGGGAGAGAGAAGAGACTGTCCATGCAGCTGTGAGCAGCCCCTGTGAAAAAAGATAGGGAAATAAGTTCAGAAAGGAGAAGTGAAGTCAAACTGCGGATGTTATTAAATGCTCGGCCAAGGGGGTTAGGTTTCATCCGATGTGCTACAAAAGGCCATTGTCCAGGCACTGAATGGAGGAGCAATGTGATAAAAGTGGTCATAGAAATGTTGTTCATGCAGCAGCCTTCACAATGGTCTAGGAGAGAAATGGAGCTAAAGAAACGAATCAGTGAGAAGGAAATGCTGCCAGGAAGTTCTGTTACCATCCTCAGGACACCAGAGAGTCGACACATTTAATCACTTTTAACAAGTGATTAAAAATTAGGATAGATCAAGAATATAAGAGGGAGGAAAATCATAATTCTAGAAAAGGCTAACAACCAACTTCAGAAATATTTACAACCCGGCCTCTGTAAAGCACAGAGCTCTTACGAACCAATAATAGAATGAAAACAAATAAGGACAACACACAGACAATGTGAACAGGCAGATTTCCAGAGAAATCTAAATGGCTGGTAAACATGTGAAATAATCTTTAACCACACTAAGGAAAGGAAACAAACACAACAAGGTATTTTTGCTTATTGATTTGGGTAAAAATATTCATAATGATTTTTCAGTGACAGGAGTGAGTGTTTCAAGGAATACGCTGTTCAAGGATGGAGAGCACCTTGGCAGTTATCAAAAAGTTAACAAATATGCTCATTCATCTAGACCAAGGTCTCATGTCTACATCGAAGCCTTACTCATGGGAGATATAAGTGAAAATAACTTAAATGCCCAATATTAAGATGTTGGATGCAACAGATATGGACTATTGTCATATTAGACATTAGAATCGTTGAAGAAAAATCTTCAATACATGAGAAAATGTGCATAATGTATTGTTAATTTAAAAGGGCAGATTATAAACATCTTGCACCATGTGTTTCTAATTTTAAAAAATCTTCATATAGAGATCAAATATAATATGTAGATTTTGCATTCTAATTCAAACAAGTTAATTATGAAAAGACCCTTTTGAGACAGAGAAATCAAACGTGGCCTAAGTACTAGATGAAATTGAGGGTTTATCGTCAGTTTTGTTAGGTATAATAATGACATTTTAGTTATGACTTTTTAAAGTTTTCTGTGTTTGATACTGAATTGAAGGATTATAGGGTAAAATTACATGCGCTCTGGGACTTGCTACACAATGTTTTATTTAGTAACCGATTCCCTCCAGGTTTCACCCCGAGACACTCATTTTAGGGTTCGCTGCTCCTCTCTCAGCGTTTTAGTTCACGGTGACTATGTCCCTTCTACTCACTAAAGCCATAAACAGAGCCAGTGTTAGGCTGATCCATCGCAAGGAAATCACCTATAGATGAGGCTTGTGGTCACATCTGGGTGTTGGTACTCAGAACATGTGACTGTTCTTATGAAGCACTTGTAGCTGGGTCCCAGCTTCAGCACTTACTATTGGTATGCCCATTGACTCTGGGCACAGTTTTCTCCTCTGTAAAATGGGCATAATACCCTCTACTCACAAATCGTAGGAAGAAATAACTTAGTGTGTATATCATGTCCCCTGGTGTATTAAGCATTGACAGGGCTTAATAAATGATGATTTTTCTCTAGCCTTTCCCTTCCGTGCTGTTTGGCCTGCTGTTACCAGTTCCTAAAACAATGTGACCAGGGACGTTTCCCTCATCTCTTCTCTACTGCCCTAGAACAAAGGGAACACAATCAAGAGCAGAAGCATTATTTGATATTGGCATCAAAAACACGCTGTGTTTGATGTGTGGATCTGACATGTGATACTCGATCAAGCAGATATTAATATTAGACTCTAGGCTTTGTGCTGTTTATATTGGTAACATGACCCAGACCAGAATCCCAGCTGGGGGAATTAAAATGTGAGCTTGGGTTTGTTGGGCTCTTGTCCCCTCTTCCCCCTGCCAGGTTGAGGTTGAATAAACGTACAATGTAGCAGCCTTCAGCTGAGTTTGCTGAGCTTCTAAAATGCTAGAAACAGGGACTGGGGGACTCAGGCTACCCTCCCCACCCATGTCCAGACTCCCTTGGGTGCTCTGGGTTCTGTTTCTCAGCGTGGATCCACTATCCTGACCTTGTGCCTGGCCTGCTGTGAGTTCCAGGGTCCTGCTTACTGAGGAAGGGGATAGCAGAGAGCAGAGCAGCAGAGAGAGGGACATGGGTAGGGTTCTCTATGACAATGAAAAGGAGGAGAAGAAAAGGAGGAGGAGGAAAAAGAGAAAAATAAGGAGGAAAAAAAGAAGGAAAGAGAAGAGGACCTCATATTTATTGAGCATTTGATTATGTTTTCAACCCATTTCACTTAATTTTCACAGCAATCCTACAAAGTGAGTCCTTGAATACCATAAGGACAGGTCTCCTTTCTGCTACTTCTTCCATTTTTCTAAGGAATTTTGATGTTTTCCCCACCACAGAATCAAATCCAAACTTGGTAGCAAGCCATTCAAAGTCTTACCTGAACAGGCTTCCACAGTTGAAGGGACACTATGACACCGGCCAGACTCAGACTTTTTAGAGAGTAAAGGGGGGGTGCCATTATTTACTGGGAGCACAGGTGAAAACCTGGATAATCACGGGCTAACCGGGTGCATGGCCACCCCGATGCTCCGTGTTCCTCCTTTACTGCCCACCCTGCGAGCTACTGCACTTCCCCACATCTCCCATGCTCGTCCCGTCCATGGAAAACTAACTAAACCTCGCCCTTCCCATCCCAAATTGGAAAATTCACCCCCAAAGCCTAGTTAAAAAACAAGTGCCTCTGTGAAGTCCAAGTTCAAGGCCAAGTTTGACAACTCATCTCAAGTTCTTAAAGCTAATTTGCAGAGCGGTAAGAGCCCAGAACTGTACCCATGTTGAACTCATGGGTTCAAATCCCAGTGCCTCCACTCACATTTTGTGGGAGCCAGGACACGTCACTCAGCTCTCTGTGCCTCAGCTCCCTTTTCTGTAACTTGGAATAATAGTGTCTACTACCTGGGGTGGCTGGGAGGGCTAGGTTAATAAGTGACAGGGACTATAGGTGGTATATTTGTTCTACAAGGATCTTGCCAAATCTGTGGGCACAGATGTGAACATGCTCATACCTGTTCACATACGTGTGACACATATAAGATATGTGTCTTCTTCTTTGATTTAAAAAAATCCCACAAAACCCCCAAAGTTATCAAATGGAATGTTAAATGTCCAAGTGGAATGCTAAATGCTAAAGAGCTGACCATTTGGCTTATAAGTAACACTTGGTTTCTAATTACAGTGATTTGACATCATCGTAACCAACACATACTAAAATTTCTGAGTCCTCTTCCAGAACCCTGATAATTCTTAGGATGATCCTAACTAAGCTTCCTGCTGACAGGAAGGCAGGGTGGTCTCAAAGCAACCTTTATGAATAAGCAGAATGCTTGTTATGAACGTGCTATTGCAGCATTCATAACATTTATTTTGCCTAAGACCTGCCCTATTAAAATGTTCATACTCCTGAGACTTTTTCTCCCCTCAGTTATTTGCACCCCAGCGTAGTTACATTTCAAACCCTTTACAAGAAGACCCTGGATAGTCATAAGGGTTGGGAGCAGGAACTGCAGAGAGCAGGGAAGGGTAGAGGAAGGCCAAGTTTCAAATGCCGGCAATGAATTCTGTCCATATCACACTGTTGCTCAGAGCAAAACACCCCTGCACTTGAACTGGGGCTGATGCTCCGCCTAGGAGTGGCTGCAATAACCCCCTAAACCAGGGCTTCTCAACCCGTGGGTCATGACCCCTTTTTAACAATGAAAATACATTGTGGCATAAGGAAGGTTGAGAACCACGGTAAACCCTCAGATACACACACAAAAACTTGACTCATTTCAGTGGCACCTGGTTGCCCAAAGTCTCAGTTTACAGTGACTTTTGTTATTTTTGTTGTTACTCTCTGGTTGTCATTTTGAGGTTTCCCCACACACACGCACATAGATTTTAATTGAATGTTCCAGAGGGGAGATATTTCTAGTATTTAGTTTTGAACTTTTGCTTCATGTTGTGACCAATTAAAATATAACTAACCGCAGAATACACTTTTCTTTTTCTTTGAGCATCACCCCCCACAGAGAGAATAGAGCTTGAATGCCATAATAGTATTTTCCATGCTGTTTTGACTTAAGTACAAGTGTTTTTTTGGTAAAGTTCTTTGAAACCTTTTTGACGACCCTGTTTGTTGGTTGCTCCCCCCCATTCCATGTATATATTGGGCTGTATTTTTGAATCTGTTTTTCCTCCATGTCAAACCTCCTTATATAACATAACACAGCCATCCTCTCTGCATGACTGAAAGTTGGACTATGGCGAATGGCTTTTAAAGATAACACTAACACACAGATAGAGGATGCAAACCCAGCTGAGTCCAGTCCTGCCAGTAGCCCTTCATTTCTGCCCCTTGTGTCTTCCCACCCCTTTCTCACAAATCTTCAGCACATTCCCTGGGCTCCCAGCCACCTCTCACTGAAGAGTCTCGCCTTTTACCTTGCAAAGAAAATAGGGCACACTATTCATGAAGAGCCTAATGATGGTCTCTCCACCCCTGAAATGCCTGCAGGGCAGCACCCCTTCTTTCCTCTTCATCTCCCCTCCCCGCAACCCGTGCTCCTTTCTTTTTTTCCCTTCTCTGGCACTTGTCTAAAAATTATTTTCCCCTCTGCCCTGTGCATTTTCCTTCTCCCTCTCCTGACCATCTCTCAGACTAAAAAGACACACACAATTCTTCCTTCCTCCTGCCAAAGCTCCCTGCAAACCTGCTGCCCATTGCTCTATCTGCCCCTTCTTCCACCAGATTTCTAGAAAGAACAATCCATGTGCTTCACTACAACCCTGTCAGCTCCATTAGCAACTTGACCCGCTGAAATTTGCATCTCCCCATATTCTGTCCTTGTGACAGTGTGATAAAGATTCAGAGGCTCAGACACAAATCAGGAAAGGCCCTTGGATTCAGGCAAGGACTTTGGTAATAGGGACAATGAAATAACTAAAAACAAGAAAATGGAGCTTAAATTTCAACTGTCTCCTTTTAGTAGGAAAAAAAAAATGGATTTTGTGTTTTGAGCCGCAACTAGTCTGGAAATGCCTAGGCTAGAGATGGCTAGACCCTTCTGGGGGGTGGGGGGCTGACAGTTGGGAGTATTAATGTTGATGCCTGTCCTTGATGTTGACTGAATAAGAGATAGGAGCAATGGGTCACAGATCCTATATACCTGCCAGAACACGGAACCAGCTGGGAGGGAATTCGGTCAAAGAGAAAGGCCAGGCCATCCCACACTTGCTCCTCTGGGACTTCCAGACTCATATGATTGTTTTACCTGTGCAAACAAGAAACAGGGGTCGTACCCCTATATGTGTTAATGCCTGTTCTTCTCTCCTTCTCCCCATCCTGTGTGGTCTACAGTCTGACTCTCTTCAGTCCAGAAAGCAAGAGCAGTATCCACATCATTTACTGCTGGAAATTGTCTTCTCTTTTCTGCTGAATGAAATTGTAAAAGTGAATGACTAATCAGAAAGTCAACCTCTTTCCAAAGCCCGAAAAGAGACATCTTCTTTTTTTGTCAAGAAGTGGAATGATAAGACAACAGTTCCCTCCCTTCCCCAATCAACTCCCACCCTTACTTCATGGCCCCATTCCTGTATTTTATAGAAACAATCTCAGGGGTAAGGCTCCCATTTAAGATCTTGTCCTGTGTGTTAAGAATACTAACCAGTGTTTGACAATGCCCAGTCTGATGTGGACTGGCCAGAGAGCTGAGACTATCCCTTCATTTCACATAAACCATGAAACAGCCAACAGATGGCCAGTCATTATGATGCCGGAATTTCAGGTTCTTGGTCTCGGTGATTTGAAGAATAAACCCACGGACCACATATCAGTGGTAAGACAGAATTTATTTACAGAAAAGAACACAAAAAACACTAAAGCTCCAGAGAGAGAGAGAGAGAGAACTCAAGTGGGGAGAGAAGAGCTCTCTCCCTTTCTCTCCTGGTCTTTCCCCGTCTCTCTCCTTAGGCTTTTAGTCTCGGGGTATATATAGGCGCTTGGGTTCTTTGGTCAGGAAATGAATAAACACAGTCCCTTCCGCCTGGGCAAGGTGAATGAATGTATCCATGAATGAACACAGTTCCTTCCGCCGGGGCAAGGTGAATGAATGTATCCATGAATGGAC
>CAUYRH010079864.1:0-12161 GCA_963574655.1 Perodicticus potto | reverse complement strand
GCTACTTGGGAGGCTGAGGCAAGAGAATCTCCTAAGCCCAGGGGTTGGAGTTGCTGTGAGCTGTGTGACGCCACGGCACTCTATCGAGGGCGATAAAGTGAGAATCTGTCTCTACAAAAAAAAAAAAAAGAAAGAAAAAAGAAAACAACTCATTTAAAAGTGGGCAAGACACCTGAACAGAAACTTTTCTGAAGATGACAAACGAATGGCCAACAAACATGAAAAAATGCTCATCATCTCTAATCATCAGAGAAATGCAAAGCAAAACCACTCTGAGTTATCACCTAACTTCAGTGACATTAGCCCACATCACAATGTCCTGAATCTGCAGATGCTGGCGTGAATGTGGAGAGAAAGGAACACTTCTATACTGTAGGTGGGATTACAAACCAATACAACCTTTATGGAAAGAAGTATGGAAAACTCTTAAAAAAGGAAACGATGACCTTCCATTTGACCCTGCAGTCCCATTACTACCCAGAAGGACAAAAATCATTTTACCACAAAGACATTTGCCCCAGAATGTTTAATGCAGTTCAATTCACAACTGCCAAGTCATGGAAACAACCCAAATGCCCATCAACTCATGAATGGATTAACAAGATATGGCATATGTAAACTATGTAATACTATTCAGTCATAAGAAAAGATGGAGACTTTACATCTTTTCTTTTTACCTGGATGGAGCTGAAACAAATTCTTCTTAGTAAAATATCTCAAGAATGTAAAAAAAAAAAATCTGATGTACTCAATACTACTATGAAACCAATATATAAACAACTACACACAATACAAGAGATAAAACCCAAACATACTTTAGCAAGAGGGAGAAGGAAGAGGGGAGGAAAGAGGGTAACTGGCGGGATCTCAGTTAACATGCACAATGTGAGGGTTAACATGTTCAGCATGTGCCCTGGGTGAAGGGCTCAACTATAACTTGAACCTCACCTTAGAATCAAAAACGATGCAGCCTAAAAATGTGTACCCTCATGTTAATTTGAAATATAAAAGGGAAAAATAAGTGTTGAAATTTTAAAAATTGACATAATTTAATGTACTCATTTCTCTCTATAACTGAGACATAACTAGTATAATTTAACTGTAATATATTTAGTTTAGGGATAGAAAATGAATCCTAAGTGTTTGGACTGACCAATCTCCAAATAATCACAAAATTACTCCAGGACAAGCATGAAAAAATAATTAAAATGCTGGTACCATCCCTGATCTATTGGTAATGAATATCTGTATGATTACATGTGAAGGATTCTGAGGCTGTATTTAGGATGAACAGGAATGAGTGCTGCCGTTCGCTAATGACATCTCCCATGGAAGTGAGGCAGGGACTTGCAGGAACACCATAATATTTAGGTTTTTGGCTGTAATAAAACTGGAAAAACCAGTGACTTAAACACATTGACAGTTTCATATTTCTTTTTTAGTCTAGGGTTGGTTTGGT
Source organism: Perodicticus potto (assembly GCA_963574655.1). Lineage (NCBI taxonomy): Eukaryota > Metazoa > Chordata > Mammalia > Primates > Lorisidae > Perodicticus > Perodicticus potto. Next base: position 10,702 of record CAUYRH010079864.1, on the reverse strand, counting down.
GGATCCATAATATCCCTGCCGAGTTAGGCCTTACTATCTACTACCTAGTCAACCTTAGCTTATGTTTGTTCCTGTGTTGTCATAGGTTGGCTGCTCAATTCCAGTACTGCACATGAGTTTTAGATGTACAGAAAAGTAAGGGTGAAGAGCAGAAGGCATAGATCAGCAAAATTGACCTTACATTTTAAGAAGTATTTCCAGAAGCTTCATCCAACAGCTTCCATTTCCATTTCATTGGCAGGAGCCAATCAATGGTTGCATCTCATCTGCAAGGAATACTGAGAGAGTAGTTTTTAGATAGGTACATATATACCCCCAACAAAAACAGGGTAATGTTATTTATAACCAAGAGAAAATCCTTTTAAGAAGACTATTAGAAGTTTACTCCACCATTACTATTATATAAATAAATAATTATGCTTGAACAAGTGGCATAAATCCAGACTACTCTAGGCAAACCTAGTAGTTTCTAGGTGCTGTTTAGAGGATTAAATGAGAAAATAAACATAAAGCACTTAGCACAGAGCTTTATGTATACATTAATTTTTATTTATATAAAAATATAAGTTTACATAAAAATACAAAAATACTTAATGGATACATTAAATATTCAGCAAATACTACTCTGTTTTTGTTATTGATTTAAAAAATTTAGAAACTTGCTTTATTCTGTTTTATCAATAATATGTAGCTTTTTTTTTTTTTTAAGACAGGGTCTCACTCTATTGCCTGGCCTGGAGTGCAGCAGTATGATCATAGCTCACTGCAACCTCAAACTCCTGGGCTCAAGTGATCCTCCTGCTTCAGTCTCCCAACTAGCTGGGACTATAGGCACATACCACTACACCTGGCTAATTAAAAAAATTTTTTTAATAGAGACAAGGTCTCCCAATGTTGCCCAGACTGGTCTCAAATTCTTGGCCTCAGATGTTCTTCCTGTCTCAGTTTCCTTAAATGCTGGGATTAGAAGCATGAGCCACTGCACCTGACAACAATAATGTGCTTGATATTCTTCCTTCTGATAAAAAGTAGTGAGTGGGCTGTCACATGTAAGAGAATAAAACTGTACCCACACCTCTCACCACTTCTTGTGGGAAAAACTCTCAATCTTATTGGCCTAGGGAAAGATTTATGATGATGTCACTAGCAATTGTAGCAGCGACAAAATAAATATGTAGGGCTTGATCAAGTTAAAAAAGTTTTTGTAGGCTCAGCGCTCGTGGCTCAATGGGCTAAGGTACCAGCCACGTACACCTGAGCTGGCGGTTTCGAATCCAGCCCAGGCCCGCCAAACAACAATGACGGCTGCAACCAAAAAAAAAAAAAACTTCACAATGGGAGAAGATGTTTGCATGCTGAATCTGACAAAGGGCTCATCACCAGAATCTAAAACAAACTCAAGCATATCAACAAGAAAATAGCAAACAATGCCATTAAAAACTGGACAAGAGGCATGAATAAATGGCCAATAAACACATAAAAATGCTCATGATCCCTAATTACCAGAGAAATGCAAATCAAAACCACTTTGAGAAGGCTGGGTAAGGTGGCTCATGCCTGTAATCCTAGCACTCTGGGAGGCTGAGGTGAGTGGATTGCCTGAGCTCAGGAGTTTGAGAGTAGCTGGAGCTAGAGCGAGACCCTGTCTCTAAAAAAAACAGCCTGGTATTGTGGTAGGCGCCTGTAGTCCCAGCTACCTGGAAGGCTGAGGCAAAAGTATCACTTAAGCCCAAGAGTTTGAGGGCACTCTACCAAGGGTGATAAAGTGAGACTCTGTCTCAAAAAAAAAAAGCCACACTGAGAGATCACCTAACCCCACATCACAAGGTCCCAAAGCAACAGTTGCTAGTGTGGGTGCAGACAGAAGGGAACATGCACACACATACACTGTTGGTGGGACTGAGAATTAGTACAACCTGTATGGAAAGAAATATGGAGATTCCTCAAAGAACTACAAATACACCTATTATTTGATCCTGCAATTTCACTACTAGGCATTTCTCCAAAGAACAACAACAAAAGGCATTTTATGACAGAGACATTTGCACTACAATGTTCATAGCCCCTTAGTTCACAGTCACAAAGATGTGGAAATAACCTAAGGGCCCATCAATACATGAATGGGTGAATAACTGTAGTATATGTACACCATGGAATATTATTTATCCCTAAAAAAAGATGGAAATTTTACATCCTGTATAACAACCTGGGTGAATTTGGAGAAGATTCTCTAAAGTATCACAAGATTGGAAAAACAAGCATCATATTTACTCAATTTCAATTTAAAACCAGGAGATTAACAATCCCAGACCCACAGGAGAGAAAATCTCAAACTTAAGAAGCGGGTAGGGAAGAAGAAGTTTAGTAGCTTCCCTTCCAAAAGGGTACCATGCATGGGTATACAGTACACTCCCTGGGTGTAGGACACAACTGTAATTCTGATTGTTACCTGCCATGTGTAAATTATATAACCTAATAGTTTGCATCCTCATATTAATCTGAAATAAAAAATTACAAAAATTGAGGCTTTGGCTCAGACTGCTCTCCCCCTTTCACCAAAGGTAGTAGGCTAAAATGAGAGTTTAAATTTTTTCAAGACTGAGAAAAACCAACCTGCCAGTAGCTCACACCTATAATCCTAGCACTCTAGGAGGCTGAGGTGGGAAGACTGCTTGGGCTCAAGATGTGGGAGACCAACTGAAGCAAGACAGAGACCTTATTTCTACTAACAATAGAAAATTAGCCAGGCACTGTGGCAGGCACCAGTAATCCCAGCTCCTCAAGAGGCTGAGGCAAATCACTTGAACCTAGGAGTTTGAGGTTGCTGTGAGCTAGGCTAATTCCAGGACACTCTAGCTTGGACAACCAAGTGAGATTATGTGCCCCCCTCCTGAAAAAAAAAAAAAAAGACTGGAAAAACCTTATAGGTCAAATAACCAACCTTTTTAAAGGAGGAGCAATATTGAAAGACATTACATAATTTCCTCGTTATAAGGAAAATTCTGGAATGATAGTGTATGTTCCATCTGTTCTTATCATTGTGAACTGTTAGTAGAATTAGAAGCATGATGGAGAGAATCAGAATTTTCACACTTTAGTATAGCATTTGCCAACATTTTAGTCTGAGGCACTTTATATTCTTAAAACTTTGTAAGGACCACAAACAGCTTGTGTTTATATGAGTCATATTTATTGATGTTTGCCACATTGGAAATAAAACTGAGAAAACTAAGATAATAATTTTAATTTTTAAAATTATTTTAAACATGTATAGGGTTCTAAAGTTGAAATCTATAAAATAAAATATATTCAGAGAAGTCAGGCCTTCATTTCTATCCTTCCTCCATCCACTCCGGTTATTTTTGAGACAGTGTCACTCAGTCACCCTGGGTAGAGCCATAGCTCACAACAACCTTAAACTCTAGGGCTCAAGCAATTCTCTTACCTCAGCCTCCTAAGTAGCTGGGACTACAAGTGCCCAACACAACCCCTGGCTAGTTATTCTATTTTTAGTAGAGCCAGGATCTCACTCTTGCTCAGGCTGTTCTCAAACTCCTGAGCTAAGGCAATCCACCTGCCTCATCCTCCCAGAGTGTTCGGATTACAGGCATGAGCCACTGCTCCAGGCCTAGAATATTATTTATTTAAAATAATGAGAGTCCCATCATATTAACACAAATAACACATTTAAATGAAAGTTAGCTATACAAACAAAACAATTAAGAGAACAGGGCTGCTTTTTCACCTTTTTGCAAATTTCTGTATTGCCTGGTTTGATAGAATTGAAATAGGATACTTATACCTGCCATTTAATTTGTTGTATTACGTTGTTTTGGTGGAAAATACATGAGTAAGACATGTTGTAGGATAAAAGGGAAGTATTTTAATAGCCTTTTCAGATAATTGTGGTTATTCTTTGACTGCATCAAAAGTCCATAGTAATTTCTTGAAAGTTACCTGCAAAATGGAATATGAAATCGTATCAATGAATTTTTTGTATTGTTACCTTAAAACTCATCAGTCTTGTTTTTCACTTGCAATGAATCTTGTACGCCATCATTTTGAAAATACTGGTTACCTGCTCCATGCAGTATTCCAATTGTTTACACATTTCAGAAATCTATTACTTTAGAACATTCTAGAAAACATGAACACACAAGCACACATTCCATTAGCTATCAGAATGATGATGTCATCACACGTCCTGTTGCTCTGCAAAAACTACACCTGTATTCACGAGAATTACACTGAAAAACAAATTGTTTTATTATTATGAATAGTTTCAACTGTGCAGATCCACTGAAAGTCTGAGACCACACTTTACTAATAGCTGATACAGTATAACATGACTTGTCAAATAAAGCAAAAAATTTACCACCTCAGTTTTTTTTAAAGCCAAGAGGCAGAAAATACACAAACACAAAATGCACACAAAATATACACACAGCAAAATAAAAAAAAAATACGTATTTCCAAATGGCAAGTTCAAGTTTCTTCTTATGCAAGCCACCAGACAGGATTATACAAACAGATGGCTTTTAATTTAATATTATACCCATTTTTGGGGGGGTGGGGTGTGGAATTTGACTCCTAATTATTGGTATTTCAAGGGAGTGGACAGGTGTCTTCAGAGATCTCAAAATGCTTCATTCACCACCGTCCCCCATGTTACCTTCGAGGAAACATGGGTGGTAGAACCCGCTAAAAATATTTTAGTATGTTTTGTTTGCAGTATACTTGGAACTATTCATTTACTATGGATCGTGTTTTCTCTGCAAGTTTAAGATAGAAGATGACTTTCTTAAGTGGAACTGGTTACAGATGCTGTGAGCTGCTAGATAAACCTCTTATTTTGCTCTCTTCGTTCTGTCATTCCAGGCTTTCAAACGTAGGATGATGGAGCAGTTTGATTCTATTTTTCCAGAGAAAGCCACCTGCCAACTAGTTTTCAATGTAAGGTTGGCTACAGGGCCTTCACTCAGGGAAGCAACACTGCCAAGGATAAATTTGTTTTAGGCACCCTGCCCCCTACATTTCTGTTCACTTTCCCAATGCCCTTTCCTCTTTTTTCTGGTTGCACAAAGGTCCAACTGTATGGCCCACCTAGGCCTCCTCTCCTGGTAAACGCTCTGACTTTTTAAGGTTACCTATTCCTTTGCCTTACCCTTCAGCAAGCAAACGTACTTTGTATTCTGTCAGTGAAGTCTGATCTTTCTTACATCAGTCCGAGGCTATGATGATGTCAAGCCGATTAAAATGCTTTACACGAAGGCATGACGGATGGATACCAAGAACTTATTAGAATTAAGCAACAACTGAACATACGAACCAATAAATTTGCAAAGGGGTGACTACTGGTAAAGAACTGACTGCTTTCCAACCGCACCAAAAGCCAATAAGCTATTTGGATTTTAATCTAATTATCCTGGATGCCCAATCTTTAACTGAAGGGCATTGCTATGGCAAGAAATGAGATGTGGTTTCATAGCTATGTTTAGCAGCCCCAGAGATTTAGATATTAAGATGAAAGTGCTTGAATTACCAAAAATGCAACCCTCATTCAAAGACGTTTTGATTTCACGGCCTCTGGTAAATTCTGGGCTTTTCAGTAGTCCCTTTTGACATTCCACTTATTCTCCAGAATTAAAGCTTTTATTTTTTAAAAAAACTAAACAGCGTTAGTGAAGCTTGAGGTGTGATCCCAAATGATTCTAGGATAAGATGGGGCCTCGAACTTTGCTGTACTTGAGATAAATTAAAACTAACGCCATCTCCGCCCTGGTTGGCGGGGGGTCCTCTCCTCGCAGCTGTTCCAATTCCGAGGCTTGCCTGAGGGTAGACAATGTGGTTTCTGCCCGCCAGAGGCCACTAACAGCGTTATTCAAAGTCTCCAGAGATGCTTGTTCTCGCCGTGACCTTTCACTCAGTAGGCAAGCAGTGCGGCGTCTACTGAGCGCCGGACGCTAGCAACAGGCACAACAGGAGTGCCATCACTGGCCGAAGCGACAGCAGTGGGTGGCGCACGAATTCTCTTTCTTTAATCCTTCTTCACACACAGTCCCAACCTCACCGGAAGCGGAGCGGTTTCTACTTACGCCACTTCCGGTGCGGGCGGCCAGTCCCTGGCGGGAGCGAGCACGCTAGTACGCGGCAATTTTGTTCCCGCCTCTCTTGTCCCCGCCACCACTCATCTTCGGCTTTCTCTGAGCGTGACGTGCGTGCGCGCTCCCGGCCTTGCGTCAGGGCCGAGGGGGGGAAAAAGCCGTAAGAGCGAGGCAAGAAGGAGGGGTTGTGAAGGTTAGGGTCCAACCAGCAAGTCCCATCGCCCTCTCTCCTCCTGACGAGGAGCGGAGAGGGAAGGGGAGGAGCAAACCGGGTCCGGCCGCGCACACCAGGAGCCTCCTCGTGCAGGGGGGAGCAGAGGAAAGGGGTCGCTCCGTCACCTCTGCTTGCGGCGGTGGCAAAGGAAGAAGAAAGTCAGGGCCTGTGCCCACCGCCACAGACTCAGAAACGCCCCCGCCCCCATCTCCCCGGAAACAGCCCCCCGCCCAACCCCACACACTCGCTGCCCCAACCGTGAGCCGCAGCCTGATCGCCCCCGCTTCGCCCCGCCCCGCCCCGCCGCCCATCCTCGCGGGCCGCAGAGTGCGCGAGGCCCTAGGCCGGGAGTTGTTGTCAGGCCCAGGCCACTTCCGAGGCGCCTGCGGTGTGTCGCCGCCACCACAGGAGGACGACGTCGACGCGAAGGAGGAGGCGGCGGAGGCGTGTTGTTGTCTCGCCCACTCTCCTCCCCTCAACTCGCACCCAACGTCAGGGCGCGATGGAGTGAAGCGGCGACGAAGGTGGTACTTCCGCGTTGCGCTGCCGGAGCCGAAAGGGCGGCCGAGACCGCTCCCCCACCCCCGGGGGCACTTGGAGGACTCCGGACTCCCCCGCAGGTCAGCGCTCAGGGCATCTGGTGTTTTTGCTGCCGAGGATAGGACGGCGAGCGCGATCCGTACCTCTGCTGCCTGGATTCTTGCTTCTCTCAGGCCCGGAGGCCGCTGCATACCCCACTGCGATCTGGAACCCAGGGACCCGAGTCCCAACCCGGATTATCGTGGCGCGTCTCCCGGCCGGCCCTGCTGCTCGGTGTCCCTCCGCCGTCGCCGCTGTTCCCGTTTCCGGCCGGGGAGATGGCCAGGATCTGACCCGGGAGGAGGCCGCACCCGCGCCGCGCTCTGCGGCGGCCTCTAGGCGATGCCGAGCAGCTCGGACACGGCGCTGGGGGGAGGCGGGGGCCTGAGTTGGGCGGAGAAGAAGTTGGAGGAACGCCGCAAGCGGAGGCGATTCCTGTCCCCTCAGCAGCCGCCGCTGCTGTTGCCGCTCCTGCAGCCGCAGCTCCTGCAACCGCCGCCGCCCCCGCCGCCTCTGCTCTTCCTGGCTGCTCCCGGCACGGCCGCCGCCGCAGCCGCCGCCGCCGCGGCCTCCTCCTCTTGCTTCAGCCCGGGCCCCCCTCTGGAGGTCAAGCGGCTGGCGAGAGGCAAGAGGCGCGCAGGAGGGCGGCAGAAGCGGCGCCGCGGGCCCCGCGCCGGGCAGGAGGCGGAGAAGCGTCGGGTCTTCTCGCTGTCCCAGCCGCAGCAGGACGGCGGTGGCGGTGCTAGTAGCGGCGGGGGTGTGACCCCGCTGGTGGAATACGAGGATGTGAGCTCCCAGTCCGAGCAGGGGCTGCTGCTGGGGGGGGCCAGCGCGGCAACGGCGGCGACGGCTGCCGGGGGAACGGGGGGCAGCGGCGGGAGTCCGGCCTCCTCCTCCGGCACCCAGCGGCGCGGGGAGGGGTCGGAACACAGGCCCCGCCGGGACCGCCGCAGCAGCAGCGGCCGCAGCAAGGAGCGCCACCGCGAGCACCGGCGGCGGGATGGGCAGCGCGGGGGCAGCGAGGCCTCCAAGTCTCGCAGCCGCCACAGCCACAGTGGCGAGGAACGGGCCGAGGCCGCTAAGAGCGGCAGCAGCAGCAGCAGCGGGGGCCGCCGTAAAAGCGCCTCGGCCACGTCTAGCAGCAGTAGCAGTCGCAAGGACCGAGACTTGAAGACCCACCGGAGCCGGACTAAGTCGTCTAAGGATCCTCCTTCGGCCTATAAGGAGCCGCCCAAGGCCTACCGGGAGGACAAGACTGAGCCTAAGGCCTACAGGCGGCGGCGGTCCCTGAGCCCGCTGGGAGGCCGGGACGACAGCCCGGTGTCCCACAGGGCCTCCCAGAGCCTGAGGAGCCGCAAGTCCCCCAGCCCGGCAGGAGGTGGCAGCAGCCCCTATTCTCGGCGGCTGCCGCGCTCTCCGAGCCCGTACAGTCGCCGCCGTTCCCCCAGCTACAGCCGCCACAGCTCCTACGAGCGGGGCGGCGACGTGTCCCCCAGTCCTTACAGCAGCAGCAGCTGGCGACGTTCCCGCAGTCCCTACAGCCCTGTGCTCAGGTGAGTTCCACCGTTCAGCTCGTTTGCTTTTTGGCCGCGCGGGCCAAATTCCCTATGAAGCGGGGAAAGTTGGTGCTCAGTCACTCCGCAGGATCTCCCAAGTCCACCTAGACGAGAGAATACAGCTTGAAATAGGGCTTCAAGTAGGGGGAGGAGTTTTGGCGGGCCGGTGACACCTCTTTCGGGGGTCGCAGGGACAAACCAACTAGGCGAACGAACTTTCTAGCTCTGGAAGGGGAAGATTTCTAACGAAGAATCCAAAGTAGACTTGTTGAGTTAACATATTAACAGGTTTCTCTGACCTGCTGTTTCTTTTTCCCGGACAATTAGTTTGGATAAAACTAGCTAGGGGTGGGTGGTGGGTGGTTTAAATTTCCTTAATTTTGAAAGTTTTGTGAAGAAACATTATCAGTGGAGATTTAGGAATGGACTGCAGTTTAGGGACTAACATTGTACAGGGAAATCAGAATCAGGTGCTGATGTCAGATGGATTGCAAATGTTTCATAAGGTTAATACAGGGATAGGAAAAGCAGCCCTTCTGTAAATTAATTCTTTAAATATGTGAAAAAAGGTTATGTGCAAGCTGATAGTTTAAAATGCACAAGATACCTGTTTAGTGATCTTCTTACATGCGATAGCATTTTTACCTGATCTTTCAAAGTCATAGTTTTAAAAAGTGGAAGAAATGACAAGATTGTGGTTTCTCTGTTGGTTTGTGATGAGACCTAGTTGGTGTAACCAAGAGAATGGCTTACGTTCTTACAGCAATAAAACCCTGTTATTGGCTTATTTTAAGATTAATTAGGTCTCTAAATAATTAGGCTTTTTATTCAGAAATCTGTAAAAGGTATAATGTATATTTGAATTAAAGTGAAACTTGTATAATAACTGTCATGCTTTGTTATAGAATACTAATTATGTGCCTTCATATATATTTATCTATTAAGCGAAGTGAATTAAAAACAAGTTTCCAGTATTTCGCGCTCTTACATTTCTTGACATGTTTGGAAATGTAGACTTGCCGGTTGGGTACTGCAAAATGACATTTGGATCACAATTATTATTCTATTGGTCTTAGTTTTCAGCACTGCTAAGTGGATGCTAAATACCTTCAAGTAAGTATGTTGAGTATCAATGCAGTATGTGAATGAGTTTGTAAAATTAGTAGATCTCTTTTAAGTGTTAGCCTACTGCATGTTTGTAAAGATGAGTGTAGAGATCTGAGTGTGAGTTTGTCTTTACACCAAAAGAATTGTTTAATTTCATTCTTACAGTGTTGAAGCTCACTTATAATAAGAAGTGCTAGTTGGTGCTGTAAAAGACTATTGATCACCTTTGAAAACTCCTTTACCAACTTTGTTTCACTTTTAGTTACAATATTCTAGGTTTGTAAAAGAGAAAGGTTTTGCATTTTTCACAATTGAGTTTGTTTTACAAACTAATTCAGTTAAGTTCCAGACTTTAGGTAGCAATTTTCGAGGGAGTGATGCAGTTTTAAAAGGGATTTTGTGTTTAGTTGCTGGATACTTTCAAAAAGTTCTTTATTATGTGATAGTGGTATTTGTTATACATGCTATATATTATATAGTAGCTGTATGTATGATTACTCATATTTAGCACATATTTTTTGAGCACATACTATAAGCTAGATAATGTTTTAGGTGCTGTGCTGAAATACAGCAGGGAAGGCAAAGTCATTGCTCTCATGGAACTTGCATTCCAGAGGATCATTCATTACCGAATCTTTTCAAGGGTATTCATATTGACCACTAGTATTTCTCACTGATTATATTTGAAGAAGTGTTAGAATATCTCAGTCAACATTACTGACAGATGGTCATTCGGTGTGTGTCTGCGTACATCTAGAAGTGGAAAGCAGGTTACTTTTAGGCAGCCTGTTAACAGCCTTAGCTTTAGGTCTTGAGTTCTAGTGATGGTTTGACCAGTTCCTTAGCAAGACACTTGGAAATTGTTTCCTGAAATGTAACAAGGAAATAACTTTATTTAAAAAAAAATTATTGTTTCAAGGATTGAATGAAAAATTTGTCTTTTGGGCTTGGCGCCTGTGGCTCAACAGGCTAAGGCGCCAGCCACGTACACCTGAGCTGGCGGGTTCGAATCCAGCCCGGGCCCGCCAAACAACAATGACGGCTGCAACCAAAAAATGGCCAGGCGTTGTGGCGGACGCCTGTGGTCCCAGCTACTTGGGAGGCGGAGGCAAGAGACTCGCTTGAGCCCAGGAATTGGAGGT
>CAUYRH010079861.1:0-42759 GCA_963574655.1 Perodicticus potto | reverse complement strand
ACCTCACACTCTCAGCATTTTATTTTATTTTATTTTACTTTATTTTATTTATTTTTGCAGTTTTGGCCAGGGCCGGGCTTGAACCAGCCACCCCCGGTATATGGGGCCAGCGCCCTCCTCCTTGAGCCACAGGCGCTGCCCTCCCCTGTGTTTTTTTGAGAGATGGGGCAACAAAGTGCTGGTGGTCATCCCTGCTATGGACTCGCTGGGTCTTGGCTTTAAGCAGGGGTTGGAGCAGCATCTGCGCGGCAATGTGGTAATCAGATCCCATTTGAAGGCCTCAGAGAAGCTCAGTCTGTAAAGTGGTCTGTGTCTCCTATGTCATTTAGAGGCTCATCAGCCGTGTCTGGAAGGCCTCAGGCAGGACTGAGCGACTCCTTAGTGCTTGATGGTTGTTCTAAGAGGGGAGGAAGTGAAGGAAAAGAGGATGGACTGTCTGCGTGGGGGAAGGGGTGAATGCAGTGAGCCGGAAGGACATCTGTGACAGGCTGCGATAGAGGGGAGGCTGGATCAGGTCCTGGGTAGGGAGAAGTCCCAGGTTTTCCAGGACTGCAAACCTTTCATGCTGGCACAGTTGGCCAGGACAGAGGCTTCTGCCTTCCCTGGCTTCTCCTCCTCTCTCCTCTGGCACTCCTGCCTCTCCACTTCCCTCTGGCTGCAGCCTTCACATCTTCCTTTTGCACTGGGGTTTGCCCAAAGCCCAGCAAGGCTTAACCTGACTGGGGTTTAGGACAGAGTCCTGCTCGGGACCACGTCTAGTTTAATATGGGACTTCTGAGACCCTCAGGTCACAAAAGCCAATGAAGTGGTAACATAATGGTAGACTTTGGAGGAGACCTCAGCTCAGGAGGCCCCAAAGCTCATTGCACCAGAGAGGAAGCCCTCTTCCTTCCTCCCCTGCTTTCTTCCCGGGCTCGTTCTTTTTTTTTCCTTTTTTTTGCAACAGAGTCTCACTATGTCACCCTTGGTAGAGTGCTGTGGCATCACAGCAACCTCCAACTCTTGGGCTTAAGCGATTCTCTTGCCTCAGTCTCCTGAGTAGCTGGGACTACAGGCGCCCACCACAACGCTCGGCTATTTCTTTTTGTCGTTGCACTTGTCATTGTTTTAGCTGGCCCGGGCCGGTCGGGTTTGAACCCGCCAGCCTCTGTGTATGTGGCTGGCGCCATAACCACTGTGCTAATTGAATGCACTCTCTGTGCTGGGACTGTTTTAGAGGCTCTTCCTCACCTGCTGTGGCTGTATGAGATCAGCACTTGGTCAGTTTAGGAGAGAAGCTGCAGGGACCTCCTTGCCCGACATCTTCCCTCTGGGCACCACTCCTCTGTGAGCTATGGATGGACACAAGGAATGATTTATAATCCCTTTCAGGGAATTATTGCTGCTAATGGGCAGAGCCAATTTGTGCTTCCCTGGGGGAAGGGCAAAATCAATTAATGGACAGTCTGACATGACCAGGCCTGATGGCAGAGCGTGGCCTGACATCCGGAGGTGATAAGGGACTTTCTGAGGCTGAACTAATAAGGAGATTGGGGAAAAAGAGGAAAAACACCCCTCCCCCAGATCAATTCCACGTACAATGGGCAGAGAATGCAGAGCAAACAGAACAGCTGAGCATGGCCTCTTTCCATCTGAATGAGTCCCGAGATAAGGACAGGACAGGCTGCCCACCCGCCATCCAACATAGGTATTCACTTATGGAGTCACCCAATAGACATGTATCCGCACAGGTGAAAAAGGACACTTTCCAATCTGGAACCAAGGGAGAAGATAAGGTCCACCCGGCTCAGGTATGTGCCCTGTAGCAGAAAGGGCAAGTGGCAAGAAAGAGCACTGGTTTCAGATCTTGCCCTAGCTGAGCCTCCCGACAAGATGGCACCAAGTGTGGGAGTGGCAAGTTCTGGATGTGGGTGCTTGGGCCCCTGGAGGTCTCTCTGCAGTGAGGGTGCAGCAGAGCGTCCTGGGTGGAGGCGAGGGTGCTGCAGTCTGTGGGTCTCTATCTGTGCTCTTGACCACAGAGTATGATCTCAGAGGAGCTCCAGGTATCTGGGACCAGCAGGAGGGCAGGCAGGTAGAGCTGAGAGGTGATTCAGGGCAAAGCCTCAAAGAAACACACACACACATGCCTGTTATTGATCTTGTTCAGAAACTGGTTTGGGTTTTTTGCTGTTCTTGGTAAGAAGCAGGATTCCTTTATTATGCAAAATCTATTGCTGAATCCCACAGTTAATAGTGGGCTCTGGCTGAAGTGGGGGCAGGGGCTTCTGTTTTCACCCATCCAGAGAGCTTGATTGTGAGAACCCCAAACCAGAATTCTGAAATGGATGTCCTGGTCTAAGTTGGACTTCCCTCCGAGAAGACACTGAGGCACAGGTGGTGTCAGCCCCGGAGGCACAAGAAGGGGAGTGGGAACGAGGGACCAGAAAGGGCAGCAGCCAATGCAGGGTGCATTATGGAGCAGGTGACCTTTGTGAGCACCTGGGGCTGCATCACTGGACCACTGGGACACTGTCAAGAACCCATTTTCAAGGTATCCCACAGAGTGCCTAGGCAGCCAAGGTGTTTACCTACCAACTCCTGGCCTTCATTAGTTGGAGATTTTTCTAGGAGTAGTTAACTCCCGCACTGTGAGTTTGCCCTGTACATGGGCTGAGAGTGCTCCTGGGGACAAAGAACACCTGCAGGTCGTGAGAGGCAGGCGCTCAGGGCAGAAAGCTATCAGCATAGGCGGGGATTTCGTGTGACTCCAGGTGGGCTGGGTGCAGGGTGCTGACAGTGTCTGTCATCAACTCCTGGTTCTCTCTCGTTTTTCTGGCTCACTGCGACTTGTAATTCCTGCAGGGAAATTGCTCACCTGTGAACCTTAATGGAGGGGTAGGAGCCTTGCCCTGGCACATTAGGCATGGTCCGTGGAAGCATGACAAGGGAAGGAGGTCCATACCCCTCTCTCCTCATGGCCACTAAAATTGAAAAAGGTGAGATGATTTGCCAAGGATGCACTGGCAATGAATCCCCCGTGTTAATGAATCCCCTCACCTCTTCAGACTGTGAGAGAAACTGGAGTTCCGAGAGGCATTGGGGCTAACCCAGCAAGAAGCCCAGGATGCTGGGGAGCACGATGGGGGTGAGGAGTGTGGGCTGAGATGTGGGCGGGGGGAGCAGAGCCTCTCCAGGGCCTGGGGAAGAGGTGGAGCCAGAGCTGTGCTAGGGTGTGTGAGGGTCTTGGCAAATCACTTTTGTGGACCTCTGTGTATATAAATTTGATGAAAAAAATATAGTACCCAATTAACGAGCCCATGTGAGGTATAGTCATTTACCTGTGTAGATTCAGAATGATGATTAAAAAAGAGCTACTTATGGATTTGTTTACTGTCTAATTAGTTCATGTGAAGATACTTTGTCCTGCAGTGGACTGTGACCGTCACTTAAATCAGATGTCAGCACCAGTCAGATGGCCCAGTCTCAAGCTGTACCATGAGAGAAATGTCACACTAGCCGGCAGCAGGGATTTGCCTCGGAGGCTTTGTGGGAACCAGGGGTTGACCAAAAAGCCCCAGAGCAGCTGCACAGGCATGAGGCCTGGTGCACCTGGGGACACACGTTGACCTCATGCACAAGTGGGAGTGAAAGAAAAACATGGAACTGAGACCCACATGGGGCCTGGTCTAGGTTAGGGGTGGCCTGCAGGGATGACATTGTTGGTTGTGGCTGGTCCCAGCACCAGAGGGGGACTTAGAAAGTCCTAGCAAAGCTCTTCAACGTTCAGGGTCCCCTGAGGCACGGGGCTGAGGACAGGGGAACTTGTTGCCTCTGTCTAAAGACAGTGATGGAAAAAACAAACCTAGGAGCTATTTCAGAGAAAAGATAACAGCAGTGTCACACATAGGACAGGCCTGGGGAAAGGTGAGCTTCTGAGAGGAGGAGCTGAGTGAACTGAAAGGGAAGGAGCACCCCGCCAGCTTGCTGCTCTCTCTTTGCTCCGAGTTCCCCCTTAGTATGGGGGAAACTGGCAAGCCCTGGCGTTGCGCCACGGAAACCCAAACTAAAGCAGTTACCTGGTTATCTGGCTGGCGTTGTGCCACGGAAACCCAAACTAAAGCAGTTACATCCTTCCATTCCTTGAAAGGAACAACCAGGGCCACATCCAGAGGCCACTTTCCGGACAGCAAGGCAGAGCTGGTGCTAAAGGAAAGCTACTTTCCCCTCCCACAGTTTACACACACGCATTTTCAACCTCAACTTTCACTCCTAGCCTTTCTACACCTACTTTGCCCTGAAGCCCTGGCAGGCCCTGGACACATGTCGTGGGAGGAACACTGTCTTCCCCGACATGCTCACAAGTCAAATCCCCACAGGTCTCCTTTCAGCCACACTCCATGTCTCACAGCTCCTCCTGTCACCGAACACGTGACTCACCATTGTCCTAAGCCTGCCTCCTCTCCCTCGCTCTCTGTACCCTAACCTGCTCTCATACTCAACCTTGACATGAGCTCAGGCCCACCCTGCCCAGCCCCAGATCCTTCTTAACTCAGATTCTCAAGTTTCCTTTATTCTCTGTCTCCTAATTAGAAAGTGAGTCCTAGAGGGCTGGCACTTTCTCTCTTGGACACATCCAGTTCCTCAGAACTTAGCACCATGGATGGCACATCCTTGTTAAAAGAATGACCAGATTAAAGAGCCATGTTTACGTTTAAATAATCACATGGGGCATTTTTCTCCCTGTATTTTAAACACAGATTTATTGTATTTTTAAAAATGTTGCTGTCTACTTATTCCATCATCTGCGTCATTCCTGAGCTCCCTTTTCATTTCTATTGATTGGTTTGACTCCTCATTATGGGCCATGTTGCACTGCTTCTTTGCACTCCTGGTAATCACAGGATGCCAGCCATTGTGTATTTGACACTGCTAGATGCTAGTTTTGCTTTTTTGTGTGATTTTTCTTTTTGCTATTTCTTTAAATATTTTTTGAACCTTGTTTTGGAACTAAGTGAAATAACCTGGAAACTTACTGGAGAAAACTGACCCTTTTGAGGCTTACTGTTAAAGTTTTGTTAGGTAGAACCAGAGCAATCTTTCCTCCAGAGCTAATTTGGCCCCACTCCTGAGGCAATACCCTTCTGCGTTTAATGACCTTTTGGGGAGGAGGTTCTTCATTCTGGCTGTTGGGAACATGAACTATTCCTAGCTCTGTGTTATCTCTGGGAATTGCTCTAGCTGTTCCTTTCTGGTGTTCTTTCCTCCGCCTTGGGCGATTTCCCCACATGTGTTGACTGGCAGTTAGCTGAAGACCCAAGAATAACCCTCTGAAGATCTCCAAAGCATATTCTCTCTCTGTTACTCTGCCTTACACATGTAAGCCCCTCTGGCTTCCCTGGACTCCCAGATCCATTTCCTAAAGTCAGAGAAACCGCTAGACTCTATCTAGTTCCGTCTTCTAAGCTGCAGCCTGAGAAGTGTCTGCGGGTATTCGGTTGGAGCTGTCATAGCGCTCACCTCATTTGTTTTCCTTCTCTTGGGGATCAAAGCCCTGTTCTATCCTATGTCTGAAAACCATTGTCTTATATATGGTATTTTGCCTGGTTTTTAGCCATTTAAAACTGGAGGGTAAATCAGGTCCTTCTTGCCCCCTCCTGGCTATAAGTGGCAGTCCCACCTTTTCATACAGCCTGCTCTCTAGAGTCTTCCAACTGTGGCGTGGACAGACAGAATGGACTCTGGACTGAGAAGTTTTCATCTAGTCATGTGCCCCCTTTGGGTTTCAATTTCTGTATCAGTTAGCTATTGCTATAATTAATGCTATATATAAACTACCCTAAATCTCAGTGGTTTATGACAAGGAGCATTCATTCTCATGATAATAGGGTTCTGGGTCAGCCACAGTTCAGTCATGGTTCAGCTGCTCCTTGCAGACTGGAGTCAGGTCTGCTTTCTGAGTTCCAGAATAAAGGCTGAAGGGGCAGCAGCTGCCCAGGGCCTGATCATCTCGAGATGCAGTGCTAGAAGCAAGCCCAACCACACAAGCACATTTCATCGCCTATGCCAACATCCTGTTAGTCAAAAAAGAACACAGGGCCAAGGCCGAATTTAAAGCATAGAGAAGTACACTCTGGCTCCATGAGTCCGTGGCAAAGTTTTGCACATAGAATTCTATTAGAAGTGGTGAAGAGTTAAGACTAGTTATTCAGTGTACCACAGTTTCTATACCTGCTTTCTAAAAATCCCTTGTTGTAAGATCTGAGCAAATCATATTTCAACTTTTCCCCTTCGACCTCCCTCCGCCTCACTTCTTGCCAAACGACTGGTAGAGCCAGTTGAATTCTCACAGGGACTCTGTTGAGTCACTGGCCAGGCTGCTTTCCAGAAAACATTTTAGAAAATGCCACATGTGGACCTGGAATGAACTCAGATATTTCTCATCATCCATGTCTCCACCAAGCCCAGATGCATTGCCGGAGGGTCTTTTAGAGTATTCCATCCATTTCTTCCATTTGCAGAGGCCAGCGAACTTTGGGGAAGGCGCCCTGTAGTCAAGCCTGTGTTCATACCAAAGGCCCAGTTTCCACAGGGAGGGGACATTTGGAGCAGGAGGCTCCCTGGCCGGTTGCTGCACACATCTTGCATATGACATGCTTAGCAGGACACTAGTGGTCCCAGAGTCTCAGGCGGTTCTCTGTTTTCATTGCCTTTCCTGCCTTAATGGCTGCTCTGGGAGGCTGGTTCACACCCTGTGTGGGGCTGCACTACACATCTGTCAATAGGCCTTTGGATCCAGGAGATAAGGTCTCAGAGGAAGACCTAAAGTCAATAGACTCTAACCAGCTCCAGAGGGCTGATGGCACTAAGGTAATTCCAGGAACACAGCTGCTGTTTCATCAGGAGGGGTTCAGGCAAACTCCAAGCCATCTTCAGGACTCCTGAGGGTGTATGTGTGTGTGTGTTTATATGTATGTCCTGTGGACTCTTGAAGAGGCTTCTAGAATTAGAATTTGGCCTTCCCCTCGTTTTATAGACTTTACTGAGGGATTACTGTAATGTGTTCCCTAGAATTGAGAGGGCCAGAGAGACTCACCCTGCCCCCGTGGGAGTCAGTCCCAGAGCCGCGGCAGCCAGGGGAGCAGCGGTAGCCCTGAGAAGCACATCTGGGTTCTGGCTCTGCCTCTAATGAATTGAAGGACTGTTTATTGACCACAGACTCCATGCTTGGGACACAGCAATGAACAAGACAAACTTTTAGTAGTGCGAGGGGGCTGCAGGCCATTAAAGAAATAAGAAAGATAATTTGTCAGGTGGTGATGAAGAAAAGAGAATGGTAATGAGATAGGGAGTGAGTAGGGGTTACTCTAGATGGGGTGCTCAGGGAAAGGCACTGCCACTAAGACATCTGCCACTAAGTAGCTGTGGAACAGCTAGCCAATCTCCCCTTTGCTTCAGTCTTTTAATTATGAAAACTAGGGTGTGGATTAGAGGAGCCCTGTGGGCCTGCCTAACTTTGAGATGAAATGATTTTATCTTCCGCATGATCCCTTTACCCAGTACTAGAAAAGGGGAAAAAAACCCCACCAAGCCAATTATACTACATTATCTCTCCATTCCCCCTCCAGGTCACAAGGTCTTATATTCCTAGGACAGAGATGGCAGGTGCAAGGGACAAGCACTTTTATTCAGTTAGCTTCGTTCCCAGGTGCCATCCCTCTTGCCTTCCATTGTCCCTCCAAACTGCAGCTGGGTTGGGCAGCTCCTCCAGGGCTTCCTTGAGGGCAGGCCCACCTTCCCCTGGATGTGTGACACTGAACCAGTGCCTGGAGTGTGAGAGGGTCCACTGAGACAAGGTCCTCCTGTGGGAGTGGGGAGTTTGGGCCCAAATCCTACAAGGCCCCAGGGGGCTAGGTGAAGGTTGTAAGCCCTGAGGGGCCCATGCCGCCCTCTCTCAAATGCTCTGCCGAGCTCCTGGGAGCTTCCACTGTTCTGCGGATGCTGTGAGAAGCTTGTTTCTGCAGGGTGGATGGCTTCCTGGAGACAGGGACATTCAGGTAGCACCTATAGGTCATCTAGGCCATGAGGGTGATAGGGGAAGGATATGGTGGGAGATTGGGAATAGCCTTCAAGATGCCCCTCAGTCCACTGCTTTGCCTGTAGCTGGAATGTTCTTCTTGGCCTTTCCTGGGCTTCTAAACCAGGGGATGGGTCAAAGGAGTGGGTGATAAATAGCTAAGAATAACCAATGGTCATTTCTCCCACACTTCACCAGCATGAGCTTCCTGACACCACGCGATGCTGGTACTATCTCCTAATCTCCCAAGTTTATAATTGTCTATGCAAACATCACCGTAATAGTGAGCTGAAGCCCTCATCTTGCCCCTGCACCCTGGCATAAGAAAGATGTCACCGTCAGCCCTGGCCTAGGCCTCTCTGGTGGCCTCCAGGCATCATTCATAAGGGCACACGGCCCCTTCATAGGAATCAGTCACTAGCTGCTCCCAGCAGCCCAGAGATCACTTGGGCAGCCAGGGTGAGCGAGGGGTGGTGCCTTCATCTGTACTTCTTGCTGGCACAATGCATTGCAGGACCCTCACTGGAAATTCAGTTGTTTCCCAAACCTGAAAGGAGACAGATGCCCTTGGTTAGGCTGTGCACGTGGACACTGACCTTTCTCAGGATTAAAGGAGGTGAGGAGGCTTCTGGCCATCAGCGGGTCTTGGGCAGTGCACCTTTCTGTCCTGCCTCCCGGGGCCTGCACCTACTCCCCACACTCTCAAGGCAGATGCCTCCTTTGCCTCTGGCAAAAGTTTCATCTTCCTGGGCCAGGACCAGCATTCATTTTCCAACCCTGAGGTGTTCACTGACATTCTTGCTTAATCCTTGGAGAAAGACTCTCCTTGCTTTTTGCTCTACATATTAATTATATTTCCGGATGGTTCCTCATGACCACGTGGACCCCATCCTTCACCTCCCATGGCTCTGAGTTCTA
Organism: Perodicticus potto; assembly: GCA_963574655.1. NCBI lineage: Eukaryota > Metazoa > Chordata > Mammalia > Primates > Lorisidae > Perodicticus > Perodicticus potto. The sequence continues at coordinate 33,788 of CAUYRH010079861.1, read as the reverse complement.
GCCAGCATAGTCCCCAGTCCATGTTGTAACTGGCTTTTCAGTTCTCTGGGCCTCACATTTCTCATTTCCAAATTGCTAGAGCAGATAGGCTATCTGGAAAAATCAAGGAAGCTAGCATAACTCCTTACTTCCCAAAGTGGGGTTCATGGACCACGTCCTGGGCATTTCCTGGGAGCCTCTGAAGAAATGTAGTCTTGGGCTCTACCCCAGACTTACTGGATCAGAGTCTTTATTTTAACAAAGCCCTGAGATTCACTGGCACTCTATAGTATGAGAGGAACTGGCACAAGTGATAAGTAGTTACTTTGCTTAAAGTTTGGCCAATATAATAAGAGCAAAAGGGAAATTCTGAGATTCTTGGGTGAAGTCATGAACACAATGTTTAAGAAAATTTGCAGAGGGCAGAGCAGCTGAGGGGTAAGGCTGGTCAGGGGCAGGTGAGCAGGCGAGGCCGTGGGTCCTGGCAGGGGATAAAGAGCGTGGGCTTGGTCTGTCTGAAACTGCTGAGGAAGAATCCATAATCCTCAGGGACACACTGAATGTGAAGGGTGGTGGGGAGGAAGAAGTTGAAAATAACTCAAGGCTATGAGCCCATTGTCCTTCAGGTTTAATTCTGTGTGCAGAACCCCTGGGGCGACCTCACTGTTTAATTAAACAGAGATGGTCCTTCTTTTAAGACATTCTGACCTATCCTAACTAAATTCTAGAACAGGAAGGAGGGTTAGAGCAAGGTATATTAGAGCTTACAGAAGGTGATGTGTTCCCGTTACTCTGGGCCTGTGGTTCCCAGCTGTGCTGCACATTGGAACCCCCTGGAACAGCCTTTAGAAATCTTGATACCTGGGCCACACCCCAGACCCGGGTAATCCAGATGCAAGCCAGGTCAGGGACCCCCTGCTTTCCTCTCTCTAGTCCAAAATTGGTGGGGTAGGAATGAGGGCCCTCTGGGCGCAGGGCCGCTGGTCAGACCTGGAGTCTGATGTTTCCTCTGCACTGCTGACAAGCCACCCAGGCCAGGATTAGTCAACAGTGCTGCTGGTAGCGAGCATGGAATCTGAGCCAGCCCCCAGTGCTGGCTGGGGTGGGGATGCACACTATACTCCAAGACAGCTGCTCACATGCTCAACCTCAACACAAAATAAAAGGCACTGTTTCCAGTCTACCCACTTTATGAGCCCTGTTTCAGTGATGAAGCTCTGTCTGTACTGGGATATTTTATTACCATAGGCTCCCAGAATGAAGGATACCACTACATATAAACCATCAAAACCCCCAAAATGTCACACCTCATGGTGTTGGGCCAGTTCTCACGGCAGAGCCTGACCTCCCTGGCACTTGGCGGTTTCTGAGTGACACTTATGGCTATTATCGCAGGAAGGCTCACAGCCTGGGCAGGGGTGGCATTTGTACGTGGCAGACACTAAGAAGGAGGCGCAAGGAGGTGACCTGCCCACTGTCACACAGGGCAGAGACAGCCCTTGAATTTTGGTCTCTTTCCTCCCAGTTCTGTGCTGTTTCCCTTTCCCTAGGAGGGTTTCTCAGAGTGGGGCAAGGGCTGGGGGGGAGGGGGCGCTGGGAGAGGCGGGCCTCTTCCCGCCACCTCCTGCAGAAGACAGATTCATGGTTGTGGGGGTCACACCAAGGTTCCTTTCTGGTTGGAAATATGTTCAAATTTAGGGGTTAAGGGAGATTAAAAAGAAAAAGGCCCTCTAGAAAGGGGTTTAGTTCATTTTCTTAGAGGTAAAAACTGTCCTTGGCAGATGGAAAAGGCAGATTTGACTCTGTAGATGACTAACACCCCTTAAGGGGGATATATACCTGTCCACATGTGCCCCTGGCAGGGATTTAAATGTTCCATGGCTTTTCCACGAATCCTAAATCACATAGATTCATCCCAGCCCTTGGTGAAGTCTAAGAGCTGGCGAGGCTTGCGTTAAATCACCCTCTCTGGGCCCCTGCTCCCAAGCTGATAGTCACAAATTCCCCTTAATGAGCACTCCTGCAGAAGCCAAGACAGCTGCCTGCTGAATTAGGAGTGGAGTGGAGCGGGGCTAGGGAGAGGGAAGTGTTTGCTTTGGCTGGGCAGGGGCCTGGGCCTCAGATTGTGTGTTTGCCTGACAGGGTGGCCTGATAAGTGGGCTGTGTATAAAGTGCTGTGTGGTGGGACCAGGGCCATCTGCTGTGTGTCCAGAGAGGTCACACCTGCTGGCCTAAGGGAGCTGGCAGGAGAGGGACCCCTTGTCGACCTGTCCTTGGCTTCCTTTGCAGCCCCATGGTCGCTAAGAAGGCAGGATTGTTTTTCTTCCTTTAGAAATTAAAATGGAGCCTTGGAACTTCTGTTTGCATTGATGAATTACTTCCAGGCTGCTGTTTGTTTGGAGAACAAAGCTCCCCAGCGGCAGGGTGGGCAGAGCTGTGGTCACTACCTCCGTGCTGCCTCTTTGCTAAGGCTGAGAAACAAACTCCTGATAGCAGGATAAGCACAGCTGGTGGCTGGAGCTTTTCCAGACAGAGGCCCAGGGGAGAGGAGCAGAAAATTTGGGTTATTCCGGCTCTGCCATTTGTCAGCTGTGTAACCTTGGGCAAGTTACTCAACCTCTGTGTGCCTCAGTTTCCTCACTTGTCAACATGGGGCTTATCATCCTGGCTTTGTGTGTGTCACAAGAGTATTGAGAGCATCAAATGAAATAAGTGAAAAACTGTATGAATGTTAAGGTACCATACGTATTTTACCGGACATGGCCCACCCTCAGTCCAGCCCTCCGTACTGTCCGGGATGGTGTTAGCAGAGGAGGACACCGCTCAGATGTAGACTGTGGGCTCAGGCCTCTTCTCTTCTGAGACAGCGGATGATACTATCTCTCTTACATGTGCAGAAGGTTGAACATAACTTAAAAAATACTGGTTGCTTGCAGGCTTCTTGACAGGAGGGATGGTAGTTTCTATAGGTGTGTTATAGGGAGGGGGTCTCCCAGCAGGAAGGGCTATCCCCTGTTTTGTCCTGGACACTCTCCCCTCCCACTTTCTGAAGGAAGCTTCTCCTACAGCTCTGCACCCCTCTTCCACCTCTGTGTCAGTTTCTCTTTCCACAAGTTTCAGGAACTAAACTCATCTTAATTAGGATCCATTCACAATAAACACAGCGCCTCCCCCCTCCCCACCTGCTTCCCTGCAGCTCCAGCCCTAGCTAAATTCTCTGGAGGGGCTTATCTGCTCCCAGCCTCAGCCCCTCCCTCCCCTCTCTCCCAGGCCCCTGCTAAAATGGGCTAGTCCCAGCTGGCTACCATCCTGACATGCAGAACGGCAGGGGTCACCACTCCATCCTTCTGGCTCACTCTCAGCAGGGCTGGGCTCTCTCTGAACTTGTTCTGCAGACCTGCCTGAGGCTGTGCTCAGCATCTCAGCTTCCTCTGGGCTCTAGCTGTTGGTGTGGCCCAGGGGCTGTCTCCGAGGAGACAATACCCAGTCTCACGGCATCCGGCACTGCCACTACTGTCTCTTTTTCCAGCCCAGAGTTTCTCTCTGAGCTTCAGCTCATGTCCGGCTGTCTAGCCTGTGCCTCCTCTTGGACGTCCATTGGAACTTTGAACAGGTCCCCAGGACTCTCCATTCCTCTGGCTCCTTCCCTCTGACATCCACTCCTCTCTGCTTTCTCATTTCAGTAAATGACACCACCGTCCTCTAGCTTCACCGTTCTCTTTCCCTTTCATCTCACGTCCAACCGGCTGGTGAGTCCGGGCCACTCTCAACCCTCACCTGCAACTTCACGGTGGCCTGATGACTGGTCCACACCGGGTCCCTCCAATCTACACCACATGTGACAGCCAGGTGAGCTTTCTGAAGCAGCAATCAGATCCTATCACTCTCTCGGCTAAAATTCTCCAGCTGGTTTCCGCTCTACCGAGGATAAAATCGAACCCCCTCCCCTTGGCTCTGTTCCCCTGCCCCCTGCCCTCCAGCCACTCTGGACTTCTCCCCCCTCAGGGCTTTTCACTTTCTGCTCTTTCTGCGGGGACTTCCTGCTCCCAGAACACTGCCTGGCTGCTCTGCTCTCCTTATTCAGCTCCCAGTTTCAAGTTCTCTTCTCCAGAGAGGCCGCCCTGCTACCCGCTAGAGTGTCTTCCCAGTGCTGTTTACAGCACGGCACGTGGTAGCCACTGCACAGCCCCTAGCAGCCCTCAGAGGATCTTATTTACTTCTCAGTGTGGTCACCGGCTGTCTCCTCCCTCCCCCTGGCTTTCTCCAGGGCTGACTGTCGCAGCCCCTGGTGTAGCCCAGCACTGCGAGTGGCGCCGGGCACACAGAGGGGCTGCACAGTGCTCATGCACTGACTGGCTTTTCATGGCTGCTCAATGTCTGTACATAAACCCAGAGTATTTGGGGCATAGATGGGGGCCTTGGAGATAATAAACCCAATTTTCCTTTCTTTTTTAGATAAGGAAACTGAGGATGAGAGAAGGTCAAGGTATCACAGCACGCCGGTGGCAGAGCTGCACTGTCTCAGGCCTCGGAGGGGCCCTGCCAGTGGTGCCGATGCTGCTGGTCCCGGTGCAGGAGCAAGAGCAGTAAGCAGCCTGGTGGGCCCTCTCTCTGCCGCCCACGCGCAAAACTCCTGCTGTCCCAACTGCAGACGCTGCTTGAGAGGAAAAGTGTAGGCTCCTCCGGGCAGGTGTCAGTCAGAATCCAAGCCTGCTGTGCCACAGCATCAAGGAAGAGCACTTCATGACACGGGAAGGCAAAATTAAGGCCTTTGAATTCTTAGGAGGAGGCTAAGACTGAACACAGGCCTGGGGTGAGGGCCCCCAGGTCCTGCCCCTGGGGGTGTTGGGGGATGGAAGGCAGAAGAAAATGCTCATCCACAGTAGATGGGAGCCGGGGCAGGCCCAGGAGGAAGGGGGGCAGGCCAGTGCTGAAGGCTGGAAGGGCCTCCTCCTCTTCTTGACGTGCCAGACTCATTTCCTCTGTGACAGTTACAGGTCCTCTGGCCTGAGTGTCTGAGTGGTGTTTACATTCACAGCTCATTGGCAAGAAGCACACTCCAATAGGAGGGCGAGATTTCTAGTCGGGGATTCAACAAGTCAAGTTACCAAACTTAACTCGGCCCCTTCCTGTTTGGAGAAGCCTGGGCAAGGAGAGAGCTGGCTGTGGGGACAGAGAACAGAAGGAGCTGAAGATCTGGAGGAGGGGAGAGAGCTCTGCCAAGAGCGTGGGGGTGTGGGGCTGTACTGGGGCCTGTCTTGGTGCCCCCATACTGCCTCGGGGGGGCGTCCCCAGGAGGAAGCAGGGTCCCGCACATGTGGAGTGATGGGAAGACCAGTCCTGTGGCTTCAGGAACGTGCGGGAAGCTCCCTACTTGCTTCTCACCTGTTGCTAGGGCCAGCCCCACCCCGCTCCCAGTGGAGGTGACCTGGGGCCCTGGAGGAGCCACTCGGGAGGTGTACTCACAGAATGTCTTCTGCAGGACATTCTGTCTGGCCTTGATGAATGCCAGAATGTCGGAGTCCGTCTGGCTGTCACCGGTGAGAGGGATGGAGGACATTGGCCTCTCGGGGATGCTGGCAACAAGCACATGTGACACTTTACTACACCTTATGATGGGACTCGGCACTTACCTTTCCAAGGTGCTTTTCCATTTTTGGTGGCTTGTCTCACCCAAGACGCTGTGGGACACAGCTGGCCTCTTTCTCCCTCTTTCCCACCTCTGTGCATTGGCCACACCAAGCCTTTTATCATGCACACTGGGTCATGTCACCCTCTGCCTTAAATCCTGTAGTGACTTCTCATAATTCTTGTAACACAATTCCTCCTCTGGTCATGACCTAGCAGGTGCTATGTGATGTGAGCCCCAGTTCAGTAGGCTCCAGCCACCCTGACTTTCTGTTAGCTGAAGACAGCAAGCTCCTTCCAGTCTCAGGGCTGTGCTTCAGCTGTTTCTTCTCCCTGGACTGCTCTCCCTCTCCCCCAAGACCTTCACCACTGTCTCAATGTTCTCACTCTACTCCTCCTGTCCTCCAGCCCACCTCATCCAAACCCACCCATTACTTCTGGTCTGTCTCCTACACCCAACTTAGATGTCCTGTCCTTGGGATATCGCCCCAATGCATCCCCACCCCCTCCGTGGTTTAGCTAGTTGCTCTCAAGGCAGGGATTACTATTCTCCTAAAAGCAGAACAATACTTAGCTTAGTTGCCACAACTAAAAAAAAGTTACTTTTCCTGACCTTCTCTGCAGCTGTGTGTATTCAGCTGGCCAAAGAGGTTTACTAGCAGGAGTGTTGTGGTCGTGGGTGGGATTTCTAGGAAACCCCATAGAAAGGGAGAATGTATGTGCCTTTCTCCTTCCTCTTTCTCCATCCAACTCCTACACACAGCATTCCCCTTAGGAAACTCAGAGCCATATAGTTACCTGGCGTTGCTCATCTTCCACCCTCACACCTACCACTCCACACAGCAGCAGACAGTGTCCACTTCTGTTTTTTTTCATTTTTTGAGACAAAGTCTCACTCTGCCGTCCAGGCGAGTGCCTTGGTGTCATAGCTCACAGCAAACTCAAACTCCTGGGCTCAAGTAACCCTCCTCCCTCAGCCTCCCAAGTAGCTGTGACTACAGGTGCCTACCACAATGCCTGGCTAATTTTTCTATTTTTAGTAGAGACGGGTCTCACGTCTGCTCAGGCTTGTCTCAAACTCCTGAGCTCAAGGGGTCCTGTCTCCTTGATCTGTGCTGGGATCACAGCCATGAGCCACCATACCCAGCCAGTGTCCACTTCTTTAGAAGGCAATGAGGACTGTATATAACAAAGGGTTGTGCATTGTCACAAGTAACTTATAGTGTCCACTTTCCAGCTGCAGCTCAGCCAGAAGCACAAAGGCAGAAGCTGCTAGATCCTGTCAGTCTGCCTGTGGCGTGGGGGAGTCAGCTCTGGGAAGCTCCAAAGGAAAGTCTATAGCCAGGTGAAGGCTGAGCAGGCATTGTAGACAGAGGGCATGGACAGCAGAGCTGAGGAAAGGCCTTATCCACTTTCCTCAGCCCCTGAGAAGATGCTCCTAAACCTTGAAGGCAGGCTTTTCAGCTGTGCTGGGACTGCCCTAGGCTGGCTCTCTTCTCATGGCCCCAGAAACATTTATTAATAAGGAGATGTGTCTGCACAGGGTCCCGTGACCCTGTGAGAATTTCCCCACCTCTGAGAGTAGGCATGTATGAGAGACTCAGAGATTCACAGGTGACCAGGGCAACAGCCAGCCTTGGACCCTGTGCAGCTGCTGGACGAGGGGAGTTGATGGGCGGTTCTGGCCCACTATGCCCACTGCAGAGACTGTTACCAGGCTCAGGGGGAAGAGAAGACCACAGACCTATTTTCCAGGGGGCTGCTGGTGCTACTCCATTCCTGGCTGCGTGGGCTGGAGCAAGGTGAGGGCAGGATTTTCCTGGTATACACGTCACTGCAGAAAAACACAAACCAGACAATGAGTTCATAGAAGGCTTTATATCTAGGGACTGCTATGGACTGAATGTGTTTGCCCAAAATTCATAGGTTGGATCCCTAATCCCCAATGTGATGGTATTTGGAGGTGGTTAGGTTGAGATGAGGTCCTGAGAATGGGACCCCCTTAGTAGGCTTAGTGTCCTTATAGAAAAAGAAAAACCAGAGCTTGCTTGTGTGCTCTGTCTCTGCCATGGGTGTTCGCAGGAGAAGGAGGCGTCTGAGAGGGAGGAAGGAAGCCGGCGCAGGCGCTGGACCTGCTGTGTTACAGCTAAATGTGTCCCCTCACATTCACAGGCTGTGATGGTGTTGCAGGTGGGCCCTCTGGGGGGTGAGCCGGTTACGAGGGTAGAGCTCTCATGCAAGGGATTATTCTTCCACCATGCAAACACACAGCAGAAAGACAGCACTCACCAGACACTGAGTGTGCCAGTGCCTTGATCTTGGCCGTCCTGGCCTCCAGAACTGTGAAAAGCATATGTGTGTTGTTTAAGCCACCCGGTCTCTGGTATGTCGTTACAGCAGTGCGTGCAGATGAAGAGCCACGACTCCTCTGCTTGGGTGGCTCATGCATTCATCCTCCTGCTGTAGCACTGCATGTGTCAGCTGCAGGTGAGCAGACGGCAGCGATCACATTCCACTAATGGATGTCGTCTACATGCCAGGCCATGGGAAAGTGCAATGCAAACATCATGCCATTGGATCCTCTTCATGGCCTAAGAGGGAGATGTCATTTCCCTCATTTTATAGATGAGAAAACTGGGCTTAGAGAAGTTAAGGAAGTTCCAAAAGTACCCAGATGGTTAGTGGCAAGATCTGGATCTCATCAGGACTCTGCGAGGTTTCAGGACCTGTGCTGTCAGCCACATGCTTTATTAGCTGGGCTCATTCCTGTGGTGTGCTGGCGGCACAGACCAGCTTACCTCTGACCACACCGACTGCCCCTGTTAGCCCAGCTGAGCAGCTCATGCTCTCTGAGTTGGGGGTGGGACAGATCCGACCGCTCCCCCGATGCTGCTGTGCCCAACCACCTAGGCCGCCGGATGCAAGCCCCTTGCCTGGGATTCCTGGGTGCATGCAGTGAGCCTAGGAGCTCCTCTTGAGAGGTGAAGAGGTACGTGGACACAGCTGGAAGGGTTGCTGGTTTATTTACAATGATAAGGTCTCTACTCTACATTATGTTGTAAGGACTCAGTGGCAGTATCCTCTTCCTTGCTTTGATGGTCCTGCCTGGGGACAATGTCATAGCCAGAAGAGGTCTGAGAAGTCACCTGGTTGGAACCCTCCTCTCATGGTTGGGAACACTCAGTGGGAGGCAAGCTAGGTTAGAGACAGGTGATCTGGCTTTGCCCAGTTTGCATCCTCAGTCCAACACACTCCACAGACCTGACAAACTTCTTGTCCCACCCTTGGGGACAGCCCCTTTTCCAGATGCAGCCTTCTGTCCTCTCCCAGCTCAGCCAGTGGCAGGGCCTTTTACTTGGGGCCTCCACGGATCATGACTGTGGGTCAAACAATAAAGGAAAGGAAATTAAATCCCAGGACTCCCCGCCCCAGCCAGTGGCAGTGCCCATTTCCTAGCAGCCCAGTCTCCACCATGCCCTTGGAGGCTGGAGGCTCTTTGTGCTATCCGTGGAGGACTGCTGTAGGGCCAGAGGCTGCCGCAAGGTGGCAGGCTGTGCATGATTTTCTTTGCAGAGCAGTGGCCAATTCTCAGGGCTCCTGCTGAGGTTCCGGTGCAAGTGGGAGAAGGGAAGGAGAAAGGCTTTCCATTCTTCAGGTGCTTCCATTGCAGTGGATCAAGGTTAGTCTGAAAGCTGTGGCAAGTTTGCAAGACCAACTCATTTGCACACAAATCACTCATTAACTTAATAGTTTCCAGTGAAGCTTTGCTCGGATTCCACAAAGAGTTCACGAGTGTCAAACCATTGAAGGTTGGAAGAGGGTGGAAGAAGAGGAAAGATGGACTGGGGCGGGGCAGAAGGGGTGATCATACGGTGGCAGAAGGGGCATCCAGCGTCCTCTGCAGCAGCCCAGCTGCCCAGACTGTGTAAGACACCAGCTTACACGGTGGGACAGCGGAATGCAAAGGCTTGAAGTTCCTGAGGGAATTGACTCCCCCAACCCCAAAGCTGCTCAAGGGTCCCTGGATGCTACAGCTTTGTTTCTGTAGCCACTGACACTGTGCCACAGATGACCTTTGTCTTCTCTCTTTGCTCAACCAGCCTTTGACACTCAATTCGTTTCTCATGTTGACATCCCTTCTGGAGAGAGAGCACACCAGTTATCAGAATGAATTACCTCTTTCTTAATAAGAATGAATAAGCAATATTAATAATAATTAGGCCTCCTGGGTTGCCCATCAGAGTGTTTAGTGCAATCAGCCTTCAGGATCTGAGCACCCCTGGGGAAGCGATGAATCAGATTTCTTTCAGAACCTGGTGAGCTGAGGACCAGCCTGCTGGCCTGCAGTAATTCTATCAAGCACAGCCCCCTGGAGCTCAGGCAGAAACAGCCAGCTGGGTCTTGCTCTTTCACTTCAGCAGCTCTGAAATGGCACTGGAACTTTTATCTGATCATATAATGACACTGTCAGAGGGACCCTGGTGCACCTTACAGATGAGGGGAGCGAGCCCCAGGGGGAGAGCTGGCTGGCCCAAGAGCACACTGCTTAGAGAGCTACAAGACTCATGCGAAACCCTCTGTGAAGTCTATACTGAGGGACTCCTTGGAGCTGGCCAGGGAGGATTTGATGTATGCCTTTGAAATCCAAAGTCCTCCACTGCAGCGTTAAGGATCTCTTGGCAAGTACATCCAGGGATCACCCTCAGTTGGAAAACCCAGGGAATGCCCAGGAATGTCCAAGGCCAGAACAACATAATGTATATGAGTCCCCAGGGGCAGTCCTTGATGCTAAATAAAATTCCTGTGAGGTCTGAGAGTAGTGGCAAGTCTCTGATGGGCTTGGGTTCAGATCTCACCATTGATTAGCTGGCCAACACCGAGCAAGCTCCTTAATCTGTGTGAGCCTGAGGTTTTTCATCTGTAGAACAGGGGACGATGATAGCATGCACATTGCACATTTGTTCAGTGCCTGGTCCACAGGGCCCTGGATAAATGACAGGGGCTATTATCGCTGTACGAGGAGAAAGCCAGTGCTGTCTCCTTGGAGAATTTGAGAACACCAGTAGCTAATGCTCCACTGTGGGCTATTCACAGCGAATGTTTGAGATGCCGTGATGACCTGTGACAGCTACCCCCACCCCGTTTCATCCCAGCAGAGCTTTGTGAGCTCTTTACCACCAGGTTTCTAAAACAAATGGTGGTGCTTTCTTTGTCAGAGGCAGCAGCTCTCTTTCCAATCTCCAGCAGGGAAACTTTTCTCCCCAGCTGCCTAGAATGACTTTCCCACCCACAAATCTTGACACTCAGACTACTGTGGGTGAGGCAACTTGGGGGACCTCGCTACTCACAATTGACATATCTTAACAAGCACTGTGCAAGATACTTAGAAGTTGCAAATTCAAATTCACGTGCCTCCAGAGGCTGGCAGGTAGCCAAGTGAATGCAGAGTGGGCCAATGCAGGACGCTAATGACCGCTGCCTGTACTGCCACACAGCTACGCGGCTGTGTTGCCTTGCTAAGCTGCCTTTATTGCCACACACAGCAATGAGGCTGCCTTGCTACACTGCTTTGTTATTATTATTTTTAATGAATAGATTGTTTTGGGGGGAAATGTTCAGTTTTACAGGAGATGGAGAAGATAGTAGAGTTCCCATATATTCTCTCCGCCCCCCCGCAGTGTTTCCTATTATTAACATCTTGCACTAGTGTGGTTAATTTGTTATAATTGATGAACCTACATAGATACATTATTACAAACTAAAGTCCATATTTAAATTTTTGTGCTGTTATTCTGAGGATTTTGACAAATGCATAGTATCATATCACAGAGAATAGGTTCTTTGCCCTAAAAATTCCCTGTGTTCCGCCTATTCATCTGTCCCTCCCCTCAAGTCCATGGCAACCACTGATCTTTATATCGTGTGCACAGTTTTTCCTCTTCCGGAATGTCATGTAGTTGTTTAGCCTTTTCATATTGGCTTCTTTCACTAAACAATATGCATCTAAGGTTCCTTCGTGACTTTCCATGGCTTGATAGCTCTTCTTTTCCTTGTTGATTCATATCCCATTGTGTGAATGTACCTGTTTCTCTGTTTACCTTTTGGAAGGTATCTTGGTGGCTTCCGGTTTGGGGAAAGTATAAATAAAACTGCTATAAATATCCATATGCAGATTTTTGTGTGGACATACATTTTCAACTTGACTGGGTAGATCCCTAGTAGGGCAATTGCTGGGTTATGTGTGTAGGTCAAGACGATAGTTAGCTTTATAAAAATACATCAAACTGTCTTCCAAAGTGGCTGTGCCATTTTGCTTGTCTACCGGCAACGAAGAAGAGTTCATGTTGCTCCACCAGCATTTGGTGTTGTTAGTTTTTGGATTTTAGCCATTCATAGGAAAGTGTCTCATTGCTGTTTTAATTTGCAATGCCCTGGTGACATGCACTTATTTGCTGTCTGTATTTCTCCTTTGGTGAAATGGCTGTTCAGATCTTTTGCCCATTTTTTAATTGGGTTATTTTCTTACTCTTGAATTTTACGTATTCATTTCATACTTTTGACACAACACCTTTATCAGATAGATACATTTTTTTTTTTTTTTGGTAGAGACAGAGTCTCTTTATTAATACCGACTTTATTGCCCTCGGTAGAGTGCCGTGGCATCACACAGCTCACAGCAACCTCCAACTCCTGGGCTTAGGTCATTATCTTGCCTCTGCCTCCCGAGTAGCTGGGACTACAGGCGCCCGCCACAACGCCCGGCTATTTTTCTGTTTTGCAGTTCCGCCGAGGCCGGGTTTGAACCCGCCACCTTGGTATATGGGGCCGGCGCCCTACTTGATAAGCCACAGGCGCCGCCCCAGATAGATACATGTTTTCCAAACATTTCCTCCCAGTCTGTGGCTTGTCTTTTTATCTTTTAACACTGTCTTTTACAGAACAGAGTTTTAAATTTTAGCAAAATCCAACTTACCATTTTTTTCTTTCATGACTCTACACTGATTTTTAGAATGTCAAGCTAGCCAAACAAAGCACAACAAGCTAGCTATTGACTACGGGGCTTTAGGAGCTCACGTAGGGGATGTTTCCTAAAGTTAGAATACAAGCTGAAGCGCTGGCACTGAGGACAGTTTGGGGAATGTGGGGGGATGTGAGAAAGTCCTAGCTGGTGTGGAGGACTCACTGGTCCTAGCTGGTGTGGAGGACTCACTGGATTCCCTTTTTTTTTTTTTTTTTTTTTTGAGACAGAGTCTTTCTATGTCACCCTTGGTAGAGTGCCATGGTGTCACAGCTTACAGCAACCTCCAACTCTTGGGCTTAAGAGATTCTCTTGCCTCAACCTCCCAAGTAGCTGGGACTATAGAGGCCCGCCACAACATCCGGCTTTTTTTTGGTTGCAGTTGTCATTGTTGTTTAGCTGGCCCGGGCCGGCTCAAACCCGCCAGCCTCTGTGTATGTGGCCAGCGCACTACTCACTGAGCTACGGGCACCTAGCCAAGACTTTTTTAAAAAAGAATATTATTATTATTCTTATTTATTGTTTGGGATTCATTGAGGGTACACTGATGCATTTGTTAGGTAGAGTCCCTCTTATAATTGTGTTATGCTCCCAAGAGGTGTGCCATATACCATGACCCCTCAACCCACTCCCTCCTCCCAAGAATATTTTTAGATTTACAGAAAAGTTGCAAATACAGTACAGAGAGTTCCCCTGCAACCCATACCCAGTTTCCACTATTGTATATGTTTATGTTAGTGTGGTGTTTGAACTTTCTTAGTTTTTACCTAACATCTTTTTTTGGTCTATGATCCCACCTAGGATGCTGAGTTCCATTTTATCTGCTTTGCATTTAGTCCTTATACTCCTCTTGGCTGTGACAATCTGCTTTATATTTAGTCCTTACACGCCCCTTGTCCGTGACAGATCCTTGGACTTGCCTTTTTTCAATGACCTTTACAATTCGAGGAGTCCTGGCCAGGTATTTTGTAGAATGTCCCTCAGGTGGGATTTGTCTGATGTTTTCCTCATGCTTTGACTGTCATTATGGGTTTTTGAAAGGAAGACCACAGAGGTAAAGTGCCATTCTCCGCACATCACATTAAAGATACTGTCTGGCACCTTTCTAAGGCTCTGTGTCACATCTCCAACACAAGGGCTCAGCGCCCCAGCAAACCCAGAGGACGGCCCTTGGTCGAGGAGGCAGACGGCCCCGGGATGCTGCCCTGGCTTCTGGCCTGAGAGGACTGAGTCTGAGGGATGAAGGACAGCAGAGGCACGTGTCATTGGCTCTACCACGGGGGTGTGTGGTTGGAATGAGACAATGACATGGTCTGTGAGGAGGCAGAGTTCCTTCTGGATCAGCCCATCATTTAGGGAAATTGGCTCTGGCCATCCTTGTGTGGCCCTATGGGAGGCTGCCCACATCTCTCCTGAATTCTCGCTAGGACAAAGGGCTCCCTTGTGTCCCAGCCGGCCGGCTAGGCCCTGTCCTGCCACCGACACCCTCCTCTTTCTCCCATGCTATGTCCCCTCCCATTCCCACCAACCCTTTCTTCCCCCTGAGGGGGTAGGACCAGGGCTTGATATTAAACTGCTCGCCTCTTGTTTAAAGGCAGTAGGTTAACTGGCTGTCACGTGGGGGACCGAAGGGCTGTGTGCCCAAAGAAGCTTGAAAGCCACTGGCCTGAGTGGCTAATTGAATAGCGAAAGTAATTCATCCTCCTGGATAAGGAAGGGGCTGAGGAGAGAGGTAGAGAGGCTTTTCTGGGTACCCTGACACTGCGGGCACTTTCTCTCCTTACCTTTTGTTAGAGAGAAGCTGGGACTGGTCCTGCTGGGATTCAGATGTTTGGGAAAATGGCTTCACGTGATCCAATAAATTCACTGCTGGAGATTTTACCTATTGGGCCAAGGAGGAGTTAGCTTGAATCCAATGACATGGGAAGATGTCCCAGATGCAATTCTTAAGCAGGAAAAGTCAGCTATAAAAGTTGGCATATACAACGTTTATGGCAAAAAACCGACCTGACATGTAATGACCATAATGATGGGCAGCCAAATATTATCCTTGGATGGGAAGATTGTGGGTGAGGTTTGAGTTATTCCTGTGCTTTTCTGTGCTTTCTCAGCTCTCTGAATTGAGCATGTATTACGTGTACTGACAACTCTCCAGAAATCCTTTGTAGTTTTGCTCCTCCTTGTCCCAAAGACTCCCCTCTAGAGTTCGGGAAATCTACGGAGCATTTCACACAGGGCACAGCTCTGCAGGGGACCCTGGGAAGCAGGGCTCCCATCATAGAAGGCCCTGTCATCCTCCCTGGATGTGAGCTCACAGGAGACTTGTGAGTTGTTGCCACGAGGCTGTTTCCCGCCCACCTTCCTCCCTCCCGGGAGGCTGTCCCAGGCCGTTCCATCGCCTCCTTTGTTCTGATGAGGTTTGAGGCCTCCTGCCTCAGCCCATGCAGGGAACAGACACAGTCTTTGCAATTGCTTAGGGGCGGCATGGAACTGGCTCCCCTGTGACAAAATGTGCCACCATCCCTGTTGCTGTCATCTGGTCCCTTTTGTTTCAATGTCATCCTGTGGGACAGGGGACACATGGAGTCGACACCTTTAGTTACTGTGGCTTTCGCTGTCCATGTCAGTAATATACTGTCTGAATCTGTCAGCCCTGCCTGGACACTTCCTGAGTCACACTGGATGACCTTTGTCACTGTTCAGTGGCCACACTCCCTCGGGCACCAGCTGCGGTTGATGGCCTCACTCCTGATGCTCTCAACCTGGAGTCCGCAGACAGAAGGCAGGGGCCCTGCGAATGTGGACAGGAACCTGTCACATCTTTATTTCTCCTAGCTTCTACCTGAAATTTAGTATTTCTTTCCATAATAAATGCAGGCAACAAACCTCAGTAGTATTAGCGATACCTGTGGCTTTGTCACCAATAGAAATCATGCACATTTCCTGATCACATTACAGTTGGCACAGACATAGTGTGTTCATCATTACTTTGAAATTATGGCATATACTGGGCCCACCCTTACCTTATACATTCATTTGAAAAGTGGTTTACATATCACCATGCTATCACTTTGCTTTTAAAGTATTTTGTTAACTACTTTAATCTAATTTGTTCTCTTTGTAATTGTGTGTATTTAATTGTATCCAAATGTTCTTCTGCATTGTCCTGTCCCATGGCACTTGGCGACACACTGGTTATTGCTTGGCTGTATCTTTGGGCAAATAGCTTTTCTGGATCTCAGTATCCTTGTCTTTAAAATGAAAGGCTCAGCCTGCTAGCTCATCACTAAGGGTTCTGCCAGCCGCACAAGTGGTACGATTCCACGTATTGTGTCACTTCCATTGTGCCACAATTAGGAGTTACATAAGGACGACTGGAGTTGGGATTTTACAATAACACTTCTTAACAGGTTATTTTAACCTTCACAATATTACAGAGAAGTTCTAAGAATTTGTCTGGGACATACACAAAAATTTATCTACAAATACATTTTGAGAAAAATACTAGAAACAACCCAAATATTCAACAATAGGAAATTGGTCAAATCAATTCAAATATATCCATACAATGAAATAGTAACAGCCTTTAGAACAGCAGCTGTAGAATAAGAACATGAAAAAATGTAGTAAAATAACATTATTTTACTATACAATTACAAAAGCCTTTTTATAATACTTGAACAAAAATGTAATTCTGTTTTTTATAAAAATATATGGATGGATATGCATAGAAATAAAGATAGTATAATCCAACATGTTCATATTGATTGTATTTAAGTAGAGGGTTTATGGTGATTATTTTTCTGTGTAGTAAAAATTTCTATAAATAATATGCACATATATATGACTTTGCAATAAGAAAACCAGTAAGTGGTGTGAATATGCTCTCACTGGAGGTTATCACACTGAGCACTGGTGGCTCATTAGTTTGGGGAGCTACATCTTCCATCCCTTACCTTTAACCAACCACATCAGGTGGTTATTTTAGGCATGAGAGCAATGAAACAATTATTCCCTGGACTTTTGTAGTCCTTGTCGCTACAAGAGCACTTGAGAACACATGGGCCTGTGGGTCAAGTCCCCCTCTGTCTCCTGAGGCCCCTTGGTGGCTGTGCGGCCCCTCCCCAGCTGCCCAGATGGTCTCTGGACTATACCTGCAGGCTTCTGGCCTCCTCTGCCCACCAGGCTTCAAACTCTTTCTGGAGCTTCATCTTGGCTTTGTCCATGAGCAGCTGCAAGTGCTCGATCTCCACCTTCAGGGCTTTCAGGTGCGTGAACATGGTTTTATACCTACGGAGGAATCGGGGAGTCAGGGACCGCTGAAAGCCCTGGCACGGGGCATGGGGGCGGGGGGCTGAGTGGACAGGGCCTATGCCTCAGAAGCCTGGCAGTGCTGCACTGGTGTCAGGGACTGGGACCCTATGGGAGCCCGCCAAGGCCAGGATATAGCACCAGGGTTTGAGTCCATCACGGAGAAGCAGAGTGAGGCATTTTGTCCAGTAGGCTCATCGGGGTGCGAATGTCAGATGAACAGTTCCTCCTCCAAGAACGAGAACTGCCATCTACTGAGCATTTACTAAGGGGCAGGCGTTGCTCCAGGCATTTGACATGTATAAACTCATTTAATCCTCTTTTTGACCCTATGAAGCAGCTTTTATCATCATCTCTGTTTTATAGGTTTGGAAACTGAGGTCTGGTGAAACACAGAGCCAGCCAGCAAGAAGCCAAAGTTTGAACCCAGGCAGTCTGGCGGGAGGACGGCAGCCTTAACTGGCTCACTGTCACGCTGGTTCACCTTCATGCTGAGGATCCAAAGTCACAACATTAATTTGTTCATTACGCATAGACTGCATTGGTTTGGGGAATGCTATAATAAGCCAGACCTTGTCAAACGGGAAACAGTCCACCAGCCAAGCCGAAGAGACAATTTGCCTTCTGAGGTGCTACTGAGATTTAAAATGTGGATCAAGGGGACAAGATGAGGGTAGAATAAGGGACACAAGAAGAATGGGTTGGAGTAAATGGAGCGAGGGAGAAGGTGGGCAACCGAGGAGCCCTAACCTTAAGGGCACAGAGCAACAGTGGCACGTGTGCCGGGGCAGCCAGGCATTCCGGAAGGAGCCCCCACAGCACACGCTGTCAGAGTGACCTGGAGACCAGTGCCACAAGCTTGGTTCTTCTGGGTGTGTGCGTGAGTAGGGGTAGGTGCATGCCAAGCCAGTGGGAGGAGTGTGTTGCAATGCTGCCTTCAGCTCCTTGAGGCAAGGAAGGCGACTTGCTTAGCGTCTGTCTCCACAACCTGGCCACAGCACGGAGGAGACGGCATACATTTGTTGAACGCATAATGAATGAAGGCACCGAACGGCTTGACTGGGGTGTTGGCTAGATTCTGTGACCCTGCTGTGCGTCAGTAATGGCCGTGTGTCTGTTTGTGCTTGAGGCTCCTCACTCTGTAAGCAAAATCTTGTTGGGACCCTAAATGGCTGCATGAGGGTGTAATGTTCTTAGCACTCAGGAGGGAAGTGGGCTAAAGCTGAGGGCGAGGAAGCCCACTGTAGTCATACTTCTTGACTCCCCTAGGTGGCAGCAGTAGACAAGCAGCCACTTTCCCCGGCCGGGATTGGCCTACTCACATCCTAACCTCACACCACAGGATCAGGCCTGGAGTCTGAGCTACGAGCTCCTATGAGCTGGGTATCAGAGTGAGACTCCATCTCTAAAAATAAAAATAATAAAATAACTTCCATTGCCTGGGTCCTGCTATTCATATCGGCCTGCCCAAAGGCAGGACCTCCTCCTGCTCTGTTAGGACACAGTTGCCCTTTAGTTTCAGGCCTGGGGCTTGGCCACTCTATCCTGTTCTGCCCTAGGCAGGTGCAGGTCATCCCTGAGGCCCTGGGAGGCTGGGGTCAGACTGAGTGGCAAAAAGGAAGGGCACCTTTTCTTTTCTTCCTCCAGTTGCAATCGCAGCTTTTCTTCCTGTGGGTCTGGCATTGAGGGCACGGCCATATTTTCTGAGATCCCTGTAGAAGGGAAGTAAAAGGAAAAGTGTGACAGGGCCGATGACAGGGTTCTGGTGCATCTCAAGAGGAAAGGGGACCTAGTGAATTCCTTCTGGGGCCTCTGCTGGCTGAAAGTCCTGCGGGGAGAGGATCCTAGGATTACCCTCCCTCCTCTGAGCACCTGCAGCTGGAAGGCCATTCTTCCCTCCATGCTGCTGATCCTTCACTACTGAGCTTGCTCATTTCCTCTCCGGTCCCTAGGGAAGATGCAAAATAACATTTCCCCATCCTCTGATAGAGCCCTTCACAACCCAAACACCCTCTCTGAGCCATCTTGCATCTTTCTCTGCATGAGTGGAGGTGCTGAATTTTCTAGTCTCAGAATCATGTCCCCTGCTTTTTGCCTCCCTCTATAGCATGGGTTCTCTGAGCCTGATCTCCCCAGGTGACCACAAGATGCAACAGGCCTGGGGAGCGCTGAGCGTGTCAGCAGCGATTGGCGGGTGCCACATCCTGTGTCTTCACTTCTGGGACCTACATCTGGCCCCGATGGCTGCCTTAGTAGCCTGGTTGCCTGTTCTGCCCAGTGTGCTCTAAAGTGGGTACTTTCTTAGCCTGGTGTGTGGGGTTTGTTTTTCCTCCTTGGAGTCTCCTTGTGGGTACACTGCATTTCTTAGCCCCACAGAAGATATCTTAGAAGTCACAGGGCCTTGTTTTTTACCCCAGGTAATGGAGTAAATCCACTATGGTCTGAACCTACTGTGGTCCAGGTGCTTTTGGACATACTCAGACTTAATCCTTACAGTGCTTATATGAGACAGGTATTTTTATTCCTATTTTACAGATAAGGACATTGAGGTTCAAGGAAGTTAATCTGCTTAAATTATGTGGTTAAGTTTAAAAACCTAATTTGTTTTGTTGCAAGTGTCTTGGATTAAGAAATTCCTTCTATAATGTATCTGACAGATGGTCATCTGCTTTCTGTTTAAATACATCCAGTGACGGGGAGCTCACTGCTTTGCTGGACAGCACATTTCATTGTGGACACTGTGCTTCCTCTTACTTTGAGCTGAGACCTTCACTACTAACTTCTTTTCATCACTACTTTTGCTCTTTGGAGAAACACAGCGTGCCCTTCTTAATCTGCTGGTTCCTTAAATCTCTGAACAATAAGAACAACATCAAAATATGTTATGTGTCTAGACCTTTTTCCTCGGGCTGCCTCTATCCAATTCCCTCATCTGGGGACTCAGGGACCTGGTTACTTTCTAATTTAAGTATATAAAGTACATGATACTTCAGATAGGTCTGAAAAGTCCAGGGTAGAGAAGGATTCCTTTAAGCGTTTGAAAATAAATTAAGTTTTACATTTCTATAGCAGGTGAGTTACTAACAATGACGGCTTATCAAATGTCTTCTATATGTAGGCTCTGCCAAGTTCTTGTAATTAATTCTCCAACTAACCCTTCAGAGGAGGCATTCCCATGTCATTTCAGTTGGATTCTTGGTCTCAGAGAGGGCCATGCATAACCCACGGTCACACAGCTAGCAAGCTGCAGAGCTGGGATTTGAACCCATTGTTCTTTTCTGGTTCCAAAGAGCTAAATGTTTACACAACCAGCCTCCCATTACTGTGCGTGTGTTTTCAGCAGCTCTGCCATGGTTGGCCCCTATTAAGCTTGTGGTCAGCTTGTTTTTGTTTTATAAGTGATTATCAAAATGCGCCCTCTTCCAGCATGGTTGTCCTTTTGATCACAAAGGCAACACGAAACATTTGCTGGCCTTGCAGCCTGCTGAGAGGCCCCCCCCCCCCACCCCGGTCCCGTCATGCCTTGTTCTTGCCCTTTGGCTTCCTTACCAATTTGTTACCTATGTCTTTTATGTCATTAACGTGTTGATACATATGCTAACTAGATCAAGATTTTGTCCTTTGTCTTCTAGGCACCAGTACCCCCTTCCTTGTGTCAATTGGCAAGTGCCAACTGGCTGAGCAAGTGTCTTAGCCTGTCATCTAACCAGGAAATGCAGACACTGCAGAGTTCCTACTGTCATCCATGTGGGTCATCTTGTTGGCCCCCAAGTGGCATACTGCCTGCCACATTACCCCAATACCCCAGGCACAGGCACAGGAAGCCCTCAAGGACAGAGACTGGGTCCCGCTCTCTGCATCTTTCCCCGTGCTTTGCTCGGCCTCCACCCACAGAGCACACTCGGTGCCATATGTGTTTGCTGGTCCTGTCTTTGAAAAATGCCAGACGTGCAGAAGGAAGTATTTTCACATTAGACTGGTAACAGTGGGACTTTAAATGGATGGAATATTTCCTTTCCTAACAGTTTCAGACATGGGTCCCTGTATCATATAACCTGCCATAAAAGAAATGCTGTGATCTTCTTCCTCCTTTTAGCCCTTTTGGGGCCGCCCCACGGGCACCTGAGAAACCCAGCGAGGCCCTGCTCCATGGCGAGTGCACAGCACAGGAGGCTGCTGGAGGTGGGTGAAGGAAGGGCTGCAGATGCTATTGGAGGGGGGTGAAGGAAGGGCTGCAGATGTGGGGAGCTCGTTGGCGGCAGAGACAGATTCAGGGGCTTCACCGGCGGGGAGAGGGAAGGCCAGGTTGGATTGGTCTTCCCTGTAAAGTCTGTGGCTGCGCCAGTGTGGATGTGGAGGCTTTCTGTAGGAGAGAGGCTGTCTCTCCCTACAGCTCCTTGGTTTTTCCTTGGGTGTCTTGTAGGTTTCCTGGCCCATCACAGAGTTCCTGGGCCCTGGAAGTGTGTGGGGTGTTCAGGAGCACTGAGGCAAGGAGACACTTGGATGGGCTGATATGCATGGAAAGATGACGCCGGCTCCCATTTCCGGAGTCTGCTGGGCCCATGCACCATGTCCCACCTCCTTCTCTCATCTGTTTTCCCGTAAAGTAGACCAAGGCTTTGGGTGACCAAGTGGCTTGTGCAAATACCACAACGGCAGGGCCAGGCTTCAAGTCCAGATCTAGGTCATTCATTTGCTTATCTGACAAAAGTTTATTGAGTGTCAACTCTGTGCCTGCCTCTCTTCCAGGAGGATTCTCGTGGGGAAGGTAGACACTCAACCAACACAACACTGGGTCTGCAGTACAGCGCCAAGGATTGACTGGTGCTGGGTGGGAAGGCAGAGAATGACAGGGTAGGGGGCTGCCACATCAGGGAGGGTGGTTGGTGCCTGTCCCAGGAGAGAAGAGGATGTCAGAGCAGAGAGTGGATGAGGGGAGGGAGCAAGCCTGCAGGAATCAGGGCCCAGAGTGCAGCAGCAGAGGGCCTGAGCCGGGAGCCTGCCCAGGGAGTGTGAGCACAGCAGAAGGCCAGGTGCTGGGCGGTGGTGAGGGAGCGCGTGCAGGGTCAGTGAGGACACAGGGGGCACCATGTGGGACCTCGTAAGGATTTTGGCCTTGAGGGAGAAGAGAGGTTGGAGGGTTTTGAGGAGAGGATTGGCTTGATCTGTTCCTTTGCTAGCTAAGCCAAGCTGGGTTTTGCTGACTGAGACAAAGCTGCTCAAAGTGAAGACTGGTTAATGGAGGGTGGCGCCAGGATGCCGAGAGCCTGTTGAAAGGGTCTGGGAAAGAAAGCTGGGTTGGGAAACGTGGGCAGCCAGAATGAGGGCACAGCTTAACCCCAAGACATAAGCTACCCACCCATGTTGTCCTGACAATCAAATGGGCCTGTTGCCCAAGGTGCTGTCTGCTTGGTGAATGCTGCAGCCCCTCCAGGGCTCAGCCACCGGCTGCTCTGATGTGCTGTATGCCTGCCTCTGGTGCCCTCCACAGAGAAACAGGGGCTGAGAGCTCAAAAGGACACAACAAAAGCCACTGAACAAGCACAGAGAGAGGGGGTAAGCAAAGGGCGTCGGAGTTTGTAGGTCTCCATCCCTGCTGGGACTCTGGCCAGGGACAGAACCTCAGTCGCCTGACAGGAGGCACAGGGAGCCGTCCTTTCAAGGACGAGGTTCTGGCTGGGCCAGCAGCACAGAAGGTCAAGCCCTGAGTAGCCGGCGAGGTCCCACTGTTAAGCTGTGGGGGCAGCTGGCTCCCAAGCAATACAAAAGCAAGAGAAAAGAGTTTCATTTCAGTGGCTGCAGAGCTGAGTGTCACACAAAGAGGAAGCCCGGAACACTCAAATAGTAACTAAAGCTTCGGTGGGGGAGCTGTGCATAGTTCCTGCGGACCTCATCTCTGAAGTTGCAGGTGCTTGGGAATTAGCAGTGCAGGGACAAGAGTGGCTCTCGCTGAGAAGGACAGCAAAGATATAGACCGCTCCTACCTGATGTGATTTCATGATTTCAACTGGGAAGATCTCTGTCACTTGTCTTCCCATGGCCTCATACCCTCTTCTCAAACTCTCTCCCGTTTCCTGATGTCCAAAATGGGCAGAATCACTTCTTTGCATCAATGGTTCTCAACTGGGGGTGCACATCAGAGTCATTTAAGGAGCTTGTAAAAGCACAGAGATGGCTGGGCCCTCCTCCAGCCTCCCTGAGTTGAAATTTGCCAGCAGGGCCCCATGGCGATTCTGATGTGCCCCTTGTTAAGGAGCATTGCTTACGGTTTGGAGCCCAGTTTCAGGGCAAGTGCCCTGTGCAGGAGCTACTGGGGAGACAGCACCTCTGAAAGGTTAGATAGGATGGTGTGTGGGAGCTACCACAGTCCCTACTGCCCTGTCCACTTGTGAAAAGGGGCCCAAGGGGTGGTGCCTGTAGCTCAGGCACTAGGTCGCTGGCCGCATACACCAAAACTGGCAGTTTGAACCCAGCCTCGGCCAGCTAAAACAACAATGACAACTGCAACAAAAAAATAGCTGGGCATTGTGGCAGGCACCTGTAGTCCCAGCTACTTGGGAGGCCGAGGCAAGAGAATCACTTAAGCCCAATAATTTGAGGTTACTGTGAGCTGTGACACCATGACACTCTACTAAGGGTGACATAGTGAGACTCTGTCTCAAAAAAAAAGAAAAAAAAGGGGCCCAGGGGTTTCCCATGACGAGACACAATCTCTGTAAGGCTGGAGCTGCCTGCACTTGGTCCTGTGGGTGCTCAGTAAAATTTGAATAATGATATCCACTGCAGAGCTGCTCCACGCTCCAGGTATGTGCATTGTCTTATACAATCTCCATGACCCCCACTCCAGATGGGGGTTGCTCTGATAGAAGTAATTTGTCCAGGAGCACACTGCGAGTAAGCAGAGCTAGGGTGAAAACCTAGTTCTGTCTGACTTCAAAGCTGATGCTTTTCCTTCTGTGAGTGATTCGAATAATGAAGAAAGCCACAGGGAAGATCACTGATGTCTGTATTGACTTGTCCAGGGTATCCAAAGGGGATGTCCTTTTCCATGAATGCTTTTCAGATCTGGGGCTGGAAGAAAGGCTCAGCCTCTTTTCTGGAGGCTGGTCTGTGAAGACTGCCCTTTACTAACCCAAATCCATGACCTGTGTCTCAATTCCACTTGGTATTTGCAGCTCATATGCTGACAGTGAGAAACTGTCTACCCATTGGAGTCTGCCACTCTCCAAGGTCAGCCCAGGGAATACCCAGAGACAGTCTGGTCCATCTCCTTGACCATGCTAGGAAACGCAAGGAAGGCAGTACTGAAATTTCCAACCATGCAGCAAAGCCAAAGGGGCCTGTGGGCTTCTGCAGAGCGAAGGCTGTGGAACCCAATATGGCTGTCACCAGCCTGTGCCCCTCATGGGAGGAGGCAGTGAGTTATGTGGCTCCCCCACAGCTGGTAAGATCAGAGCCAGGGAGGCATTCCAGCTGGTGTTGCTGCCATCCGACTAATGATTCATCTGCTGAACACCCATTCTGGGCCTCCTTGGGGCTAAACCGTCTCACAGAGCTCTACATCACTCAGCTTCACCTTGTTTGAGAAGTCAAAGCATCCATTCTTATGGAGATTGATGGCCACAGTAACTCAATTATCACAATGGTCAGCAGCTCAGAGGCAAGATTTTGGCTCCCTAATCAGACCATTTCCTGTTTAATGGCTCAAATTTATTGTCACCTGGAGTGATCACTGGCTGATGGGTGCTCAGTGCCACCATCCATCTCGGTGTTGATGCCATGTAACACCTTAGCTGCCCATGGCCTGCCAGACGTAAGGGTGGGCTGAGTGATTCTGTGGACACATGTGGGGCCTGGTAGCTTCTCAGGCATGCTCATCCCGACCACCTCAGGCCCTGAGTTCACTGCCCCTGTCTTCACCTCAGGAAGGACAGGGCACCCTCTGACAGGATAAATGCCCACACTTCAGTACAATCGGAGATGTGCCACGTGCCTGCTTGGAGCAAAGCCAGGCCCTGACAGCTCCCTCACAGAAGGCCGTCCACAGACTCTTCCTGTGTGAATCATCTTTCCTGCTACTCTGGGTCTCTCCGTCCGAGACAATGTCCCTGGGATGGTGGCCTCTCCTTTAGATGTGTTCCCTCTCCCCCGCCGTGTTCTCTGCAGAAGACGCAGGAGCTCGTATAGTCAGAGGGCCGCACACCCTAGGCCCAGTCAGACCTTAGGGGCATAGGCCATACACAGGAAGGACATTTTTAGTCTCATTACTCACCTGAGCTCGGCATTTATTCCCTTGTGGTCACCTCTGATCAAACAGGACTTCTCTTTCTCTCATATCTCCTGCCATCCCTTCTGCTGGAACCCCAGGTCTATGTGTGGGTTCTAGTCTACGATTCTTTTATCACAGCTACAGAGCACCTGGCATGGCGACCTCTGGACTTGACCTCTTTCCCAACTTAGGGCACCTATCCCTCCCTTTCCATATAAGGTGATTCCCTCAGGTTAAGGGACCTGCTGGTGAGGGACCTCCAGCGACTCATGAAAGTGCCCCAAATAAGGAAGAGCCAGCTTTGAACATCTATGAGGCCCAGAGAGTCCAAAGCCCTGTTACAACAGTACCAACCATCAAGTGAGATCTTTACCCAGGCCCTTCCTGGGGAAACTGAGCCTTAGCTGGCTGAGGGAAGAGGTGAATTAGAAAGAGAGAAGTTGGTGACCATATCCCTTTCCTCAAGACAGGTGGCCTTAGCTGGGATAAGGGAGAGAAGTTTTATCTTTGAGTGACATTTGAATTATGAAGACTGCAGTTATGATATGAAATGACCACTTTTTAGTTGCCTGTTTTGTTTGTCATTAACAATGAATGAACGGTTATGGGGTGGCTCAGTTTCCATCTGGGGGAGAGGAAGAACTATTCCCCCTGTGAGGAAGATGCAGTGGGGGAACAACCAAGAAGGGACCTTGCGGGCACCTCCCTGTGTGGTTCAACATGTCAGACACACTGTCCGCAGCTATTAAGCCCCTCCCTACCAGAAATTACAACGTGCCTGGAGAAGAAAATGAGAAGTAGTAAATTTCCTGGTTTCACCTTTGAGTAGAATGATCCTAACATAAACGGTAGTGAAGAGAATTAAGATTCATCAGAGGTGAATTGGGATTCATTTTTTACTGCCACTTCTACTGTCGCAACGATTCCACTAAAACAGTAATTTTTGTTTGATCTATGAACCCTTGGAATCTAATCTTTCATAGAGTTCTGGGGATTATTATAAACGCTTTCAAACACAAAGAGTTCAGAGAATGATATTAGTGACACCCGCGTCTCATCTCTCTATATATTGAAAAACCTAACTAGTTTGGTACAGTAGTTTCAGTTTTTATTAAAAATAGAACATTCCAGAATTAGCGGAAGCCTCCTTCACAATCCATTATCCTTCCTCTCCGGAGATGACGCTGCCCTGACAGGGGGTAGCCTTCTCTCTGTGTTTTTATATTCTCACTCTATGTTTATGCCCCTTAAACATAACAGTTATTTTTTGACCCAAGGGGAGGCTCATAAGTATTCTGTGTGCCAGAACCCACTACACCTGTACACAGGCACTTTCAGCATCTTTCTGTATTCATGTTCTCTTTCACAATAAAAGGTAAAAAGCTCCCATTCTCCTCTAATAAATAGCATTAAAATGTTTGAAATTTACATAAATGGTATCATTCCGTATACATCTTTCAACAATTTTCTTTCTTTCAGTCACCATTGTTTTTGAGATTTATTTGCCTTGCTACACGTAGATCTAGTTCCCTATTTCAGTTCTCTGTGGTGTTTCATCGTACAATGTATATGGCTCAGCGCCTGTAGCTCGTCAGCTGGGGTGCCAGCCACATACAGAGGAGCTGGCGGGTTTGAATCCATTGTGCAATGTATCATCGCTTTAGTGCATTTATCCACCTTCTCACGGGATCTTGGCTTGTCTCCTGGTTTTGTTTTTATTTATTTTTGTTGATTTGACTACTAGGAATAGCAGCAAATAAGCAGAAAGATGCTTAAAGCACATAGACAGGGCATGTATACGACACCTTCTGGGGTCTATGTTCCTAAGCACAGAATTGCTGGGGCACAGGGTTTACAATCTTCGGCTTCACCACATATTGCCAGAATTATCCCCAAATGGCTGTTACAATACAATCTACTCCTCCCTGCTTCTCTTTTTTTGGGGTGGGATGGAATGTGCTCTGTGTCTGGGTATCACCTGCCCACGGCTTTGCCCTGAAGCACTTCTACATTGTATAACTTGGGTGGGCTCCTGCCTCTTTACAGTAGTTCCCTCATGGCTTCCTGAATATATATCAGTACTTTCAAAATATCATTTAAAGCTTTTTGTTGGTTATTTAGAACACATAGCATCATTGGTATTCTAGCACAGCCGTCCCTGGTTTCCCGTCAGTTGGTCTTTCCTAAAGTCATCATCAACTTTTTTTGGGAGATGGGAAAGACTAACCCAGTGCCATTAAACATGCAACAGAATGGTTCCTGTGTGCCAATCACTGGGTCAGTGTTGGGGCAAGAAAGGAGCCTGACAAGTGGGGGTGAGGGATAAGAGAATAAACAACTGGCGTCCAGGTGGCAACTCCCATCATGAAGGTGTATGTGGAGTTCTGTGTTCTGTGTTCATTTGCCTTTGGAAATGTTTTAAGCAGATCCACAAGGTCTGAAGGGAGAAAGATGCGCTTAAAGGTTGCAGAACTCTCTTCATATACAAGGTTGACAGCAAGAAGAAAATCAAAATTGTTCTAGTTGAAATGGGGTGGGTGAAAATCCTGGGGCCCCACTCTTTACACACTGGCTGCTCTCATTTCACCTGGTCCCCAAGGGACCGTGCAGACCACCTAGGTCCCACAGGGCCCATTTTGCAAACCACCAGCCCAAATGATGCTGGGAGGTCCCCGTCAGCTCTGTCTCAATCAGTGCTTCCTCTCCACATGCTGAAATTCCTGGTTCACACCCTGGCTCGTGCTAGGTGCTCAGTGAAGTCTGGAGAATAAAAGCTTGACAGTCTGGCCTTTTGCTTTCTCTCAAATTTATTGTGCCCAGGTGCAGAATTCCGAAAAACATTTCAACACTCAGTCTTAATTTTACATCGAATGGAAAAAAGTGGCATCAACCGCCAAGGGCTGTCTTTGAAAAATAACAGGGATGCCACAAGAGGTCACTGCAGGAATGTTGTTTGGGGGAAAGGGGCCCTGAAAGGACTCAATTGGAACAATGCCGTGAGACAGGGAGCCTCCCTCTGGCCCCTCAGGCCCCTGCCGGGGATGAGGAACCTGGTGCTGTCTCAGCCTGATTTCCAGGGCTGGGCACCTCACACCAGCCAGGGGCGACCCAAGGGCCCCAGCAGCCAAATGGCCTGTTCTTGGGTATGCTGGGGCAGCGAGGTGGGTAGGAGCAAGGCCGGAGGGACCAGAATCTGAGAAGTAGTATTTGCAGGGAACCTCAGATGCTGCTTCAAACCTGCCAGTCTTATGTTTGTGGATATTTCCTTTTTATTTATGAATCACTATTAGTATTGCTATTTTCTATAACAGTACAGGAAAAATGCCCACAAGTAGAGGAAATGGAATGTTCTGGTAAGTCATATTTTCACACAAGTTGGGTCAGGGGATAAATGCAGAGAAAGGCATGCTGCCTTCCAACATGCTTTGCTTGTGTTGGGCGCACCTATGAGCTTCTCAAAGGCAGTAACCTCACACCCCCAGAACAAAATAATGGACTGACCACTAACCCTCAGTGCCAGGCCAGGCCTGCGTGGCATGTAGTCAGTGTGGGGCTCCCTTTGGTGGTCTCAGATCTAGCTGGACAATGTCCACAGCATCTTTACTCAGAGCTGGCCTGGGCCGAGGCTGGAAGTGTGCACACCTGGAAGGGGGCCGGTGCGGGTGTGGAGGAAAGGCGTGGGGTCGGGGGGGATGAGATGAATCATCTCTCATCTGTCAGCCAGTGCGGGGAACTGGAGTTAGTGCCAGGGGCTTTTGATTTCCTAAATGGCCTCTTTGACCAAGACTTCCTTGCTAAAGTATGTTCAGTGGCTCAACTGCCTGTAAGAGAGAAGCTCAGATTTGAGGCTCTTAATGTGTTGGCCCAACTTACCATTTTAGTCTTTCCTTCAACTATTTCGGATCAACTCCCCTGAGGGGGTTATTCTCTCCTCCCCCAAGCATATGCACCACACACACCTCCTATATACATCACACACACATGCAGACAGCACCTGCCACATATACACACCACACACACCAATATGCATCCCATACACACACATAAACTCAAACAACATGCCACCTATACCCACCCTGCACACACACACATGCACCACATACACCACACATATACATGACACAGACGCACGTCTACAGCCCATCTAGCCCACACTATTCCCTACTCCTCTCTGTGGTTCTGAATCCTGCCCACGCTTCAATGCTCAGCAAAGGCCTGGGATCTTGGTGACAACCTCGAAAGGCCACAGGGGACATTCCTTCTGGTAAGTTCCCAAAGTTCTGATGGCCTGTCCCCCTCACCTGACACATGTCCCACACTGCTTAGTTGGTAGTGTGGGTATTTTATAAATCTTAACCACTGGTACTTGTTAGAGTTTTGATTGTGAACCGAATAAGATCCAGCCCTGTCAAATATTGCGTGGAAGAGATATTTGAGAGAAAGGTCACAGCCCATGCTCCCGGGGCTGGATTCTCCGAGTTTTATTCCTGCTCTGTGCAACCATCAGAAAGCAGGTACCTGGATCCTATTATCTTGGCTGTTCACATAAACGCTTGCAGTGAGTTATGCTTTAACACCGGGCCTCCAGCTTTTATAGAGGGTCGATACAAGAATCATCTGGCTGAACAACATTGTGGTATCTTTTGTAAAATTGCAGTTGAAGACATCGTTCATGGTGTCACTCAGTGTCCCTTTTACATGGAAACACATGATAAATCCTGGCTTGTATTTAGTTCCAGGAAGAAATTCTATTTTTACAGATAAATTAGTATGCTTCCTACTGTCAGCAAATGAAAACTATGTAACTCTGGGTACTTCTCTTTTTGCTTAGCAGCTGGACAAGAAAGAGCCAAATTTATTGCTTACGTGTTGTAATTTGCTCAGCTGTGGGGTCCAAAAGCACTTATGCCTTCTACTCCTGTAAATGGACTTATTTTATTTTATGTTTAAATGTCTCATTGTACTTTTGCAAGATGTGTGAGTCTGGAAGTCATCTGGGGAAGCATTCATTTGACCATTGATTTGGCCTATTTATTGCACACACGGCTGCTGGGGATGCAAAGATGAATTCTAGGAGCTCACAGTTTAGCATGGAGAATAGCTATGGAAATAATTACAAAACAAGATTGCACACTAACAGAAGAGCATGAGTCTGGAGGAAAAGCACACTTGGGGAGGAGGCATCAGCGAAGGCTTCGGGGAGGTCAAGGTTGAATTGGTTTTGTGGATAGGGTCAGAAAAGGATAGTGAATGGAAGAAAATATGTATCTGAATCTGAAATTTATTATAAAAACAAGTTATCTTTTATTTTTTTTGAGTAAAAAAAATATTTTATTGAGGTTTAGTTTACATTTTAAAAAAAATTTTTTTTTTTGAAGTTTTAAGACGAAGCTGACCATGTTCTAATTTACTTTTATCTATTTATTTTTATTAAATCATAGCTGCATACATTAGTGCAATCAAGGGGTACAATGTGCTGGTTTCATATACAATCTGAAATGTTTTCATCAAACTGTTTAATATACCCTTCATGGCACTTTCTTAGTTATTATATGAAGACATTTGTATTCTGCATTTAGTAAGTTTCGCCTGTACCCTTCTAAGATGCATCATAGGTGTGGCCCCACCAATTAACCTCCCTCTACCCCAACCTCCCCCCTCCCCACCCTTGCCCCTTTCCCCATAACCTTGTGCTACAGTTGGGTTACAACCTTCATATGAAACCTTTAAATTAGCTTCATAGTAAGCTTGAGTACGTTGGATACTTTTTCTTCCATTCTTGAGATTCTTTGCTAAGAAGAATATGTTCCAGCTCCATCCATGTAAACATGAAAGAGGTAAAGTCTCCATCTTTCTTTAAGGCTGCATAGTATTTCATGGTATACATGTACCACTGTAGTATTAATCCATTCATGGGTCAATGGGCACTTGGGCTTCTTCCATGACTTAGCCATTATGAATTGGGCTGCAATAAACATTCTGGTACAGATGTCTTTCTTATAATGTGATTTTTGGTCTTTTGGGTATATACCTAGTAAAGGAATTATAGGATCGAATGGCAGGTCTATTTTTAGATCTCTAAGTACTCTCCAAACATCCTTCCAAAAGGAACGTATTAGTGTGCATTCCCACCAGCAGAGCAGAAGTGTTCCCTTTTCTCCACATGCACGCCAACATCGCTGGTTTTGGGATTTTGTCATGTGGGCTAATCTTACTGGAGTTAGGTGATATCTCAAAGTAGTTTTGATTTGCATTTCTCTGGTGATTAAGGATGGTGAGCATTTTTTCATGTGTCTGTTGGCTGTGCGCCTGTCTTCTTTAGAGAAATTTCTCTTCAAGTCCTTTGCCCACCCTGAGATGGGATCACTTGTTCTTTTCTTGCTAATACATTTGAGTTCTCTGGTTATTAAATCTTTGTTGGAGGCATAACTTTCAAATATTTACTCCCATTCTGAGGGCTGTCTGCTTGCTATACTTACTATTGTTCTTGGCTGTACAGAAGCTTTTTAGTTTGATCAGATCCCAGTAGTGTATTTTTGATACTGCTTCAATTGCCTGGGGAGTCCTCCTCATAAAATATTCACCCACGCCAATTCCTTCAAGAGTTTCCCCTGCACTTTCTTCTAATATTTTGATAGTTTCATGCCTTAAGTTTAAATCTTTAATACAGTGAGAGTCTACCTTAGTTAATGGTGAGAGGTGAGGGTCCAGTTTTAGTCTTCTACAGGTCTCCAGCCAGTTCCCCCAGCACCATTTTTTAAATAGGGAGTCTTTTCCCCACTGAATGTTTTTAATTGGCTTGTCAAAGATCAAGTAACGGTAAGTAGATGGATTCATCTCTTGGTTCTCTACTCTGTTCCAAACATCTACCTCTCTGTTTTTGTGCCAGTACCATGCTGTTTTGATCACTATCGATTTATAGTAGAGTCTCAGGTCTGGTAGAGTGATTCCTCCTGCTTTGCTTTTATTTCTGAGTAATGTCTTGGATATTTGAGGTTTTTTCTGATTCCATGTAAAACGAAGTATTATTTTTTTGAAATCTTTAAAATATGACAATGGAGCTTTGATAGGAATTGCATTAAAATTATATATTGCTTTGGGTAGTATAGACATTTTAACAATGTTGATTCTTCCCAATCATGAGCATGGTATATTTTTACATTTGTTAACATTTTCAGCTATATTTCTTTTCTTAAAGTGTCATAGTTCTCTTTATAGAGATCTTTCACATCCTTTGTTAGGTAAACTCCCAAATATTTCACCTTCTTTGGCACTACTGTGAAAGGAATAGAGTCCTTGACTGTTTTTTCAGTTTGGCTATTGTTGGTATATATAAAGGCTACAACTTTATGGGTGTTGATTTTGTAGCCTGAGACATTGCTGAATTCCTTGATCACTTCTAAAAGTTTTGAAGTAGAATCCCTAGTGTTTTCCAGATATACAATCATATCATCTGCAAAGAGTGAAAGTTTGATCTCTTCGGACCCTATGTGGATACCCTTGATCGCCTTTTCTTCCCTGATTGCAATGGCTAAAACTTCCATTACGATGTTGAAGAGCAATGAAGGCAATGGGCGACCTTCCCTGGTTCCTGATCTAAGTGAAAATGGTTTCAATTGAACTCCATTCAATAAGATATTGGCTGTGGGTTTGCTATAGATGGCCTCTATCAGTTTAAGAAATATCCCTTCTATTCCAATTTTTAAAAGTGTTCTGATCATGAAGGGATGCTGGATATTGTCAAAAGCTTTTTCTGCATCAATTGAGAGAATCATATGGTCTTTATTTTTTAATTTGTTTATGTGCTGAATTACATTTATAGATTTACTTATATTGGAACAGCCTTGAGACCCTGGGATAAAGCCCACTTGGTCGTGGTGTATAATTTGTTTGATGTGTTGTTGGATTCTGTTTGTTAGTATCTTGTTAAATATTTTTGCATCAATATTTATTTGTGATATTGGTCTATAGTTTTCTTTTCTTGTTGGGTCTCTCCCTGGTTTAGGGATTAAGGTGATGTTTGCTTCATAGAATGTATTGGGTAGTATTCCTTCTTTTTCTATATTTTGGAAGAGGTTTAGTAATATAGGTACTAGTTCTTCTTCAAAGGTTTGGTAGAATTCTGACGTGAAGCCATCTGGTCCCGGGCTTTTGTTTTAGGGAGATTTTTTATAGTTGATGCTATTTCAGAACTTGATATAGGCCTGTTCAAAATTTCCACTATGTTCTGGCTAAGTCTTGGTAGGTGGTGTGCTTCCAAGTATTGGTCAATTTCCTTCAGATTTTCATATTTCTGACAGTAAAGTTTCTTGTAATATTCGTTAAGGATTTTTTGAATTTCTGAGGGGTCTGTTGTTATTTCGTCTTTACCATTTATGATTGATGAAATTAGAGATTTTACTCTTTTTTTCCTGATTAGGTTAGCCAAAGGTTTATCTATGCTATTGACCTTTTCAAAAAACCAACTTTTTGATTTATTGATCTGTTGTATAATTCTTTTGTTTTCAATTTCATTTAATTCTGCTCTAATTTTGGTTATTTCTTTTCTTCTGCTGGGTTTGGGGTTGGAATGTTCTTCCTTCT